>JANRMT010061414.1:35559452-35573871 GCA_026402145.1 Polypterus bichir lapradei | reverse complement strand
TTATGTACTTAACAAAAAAAGGTGAAATAACTGAAAAAATGTTTTATATTCTAGTTTCTTCAAAATAGCCACCCTTTGCTCTGATTACTGCTTTGCGCACTCTTGGCATTCTCTCGATGAGCTTCAACAGGTAGTCACCTGAAATGGTTTTCACTTCATAGGTGTGCCTTATCAGGGTTATTTAGTGGAATTTCTTACTTTATCAATGGGGTTGGGACCAGCAGTTGTGTTGTGCAGAAGTCAGGTTAGTTGGACGATCATTTATTTTTCAACAGGACAATGACCCCAAACATACCTCCAGGCTGTGTAAGGGCTATTTGACCAAGAAGGAGAGTGATGGAGTGCTGTAAATGGTTATGAAAATAAAGAAAACACATTGAATGAGGAGATGTGTCCAAACTTTTGGCCTGTACTATATATATATATATATATATATATGCCTGGTTTGGAACCATAAAGTCAGCACAAATGCAAATTTTCATTACAACAAAGCATTTTTACGGTCCTGACATTTTCCCCATATGACAGAGTCTATAGCAATCTCGTTACAATACATTCAGCAGATACTTTCATTACAACGAAGTGCCCAAAAGACCTTGAAATACCTGAATGAATTATCCACAGAGCAATTAGTTATGTGGTTGCAGCTCAAAGATCCCTGAACACAAGCATCGTAAATTTTTCTCTTTCTTTGAACTTTCTTCAAATTGTTTTTTGCTGTGTTTGTTTTTTGTGGTTTTCAGTGATACTTTTTGCTTATTTCTCATCAACATTTGAAAAACATCCATTGGAATTTAACTCATTGTCACCCATGAAATGGCAAATGCTCATTCAAGAAACATTCCTATTAGTGCTCCACACGTTCAAGAAAAAGCAAACTCACTGTTGTGAGGTTTCTAAACTCCTTTGGGACCTCCAACAACGGGACGACACACCAAAAAGCATCCCGAATTAAGACCACCGCATCTATGGAAGACTGTTTATCCATTGCAGGGATAACAGCAGGCTCATAGCGCTGCAGTGGCTCGATGCTGATGCAACTCCAAAAAGATCTCAATGTGTGATGCAAGGAACATTATAAATGCAGGGAAACATATTACTTGGCCACTAATCTGGGGCCTCATGCATAACGCTTGTAGAATTCGCACTATAACATGATGTAAGCACAAAAGCGAAAATGTACTTATGCACAAAAAAATCCAGATGCATAAATCTGTGCATTCACCAACTTTCATGTTCTTCCGCTACATAAATCCCGGTCAGCGTGGAAATTAACGCACGTGCACGTGCCTGCTGCCCCACCCCAACTCCTTGTAGAATTATGCCTCTTTGAATATGCAAATCAATATAAATAGCCCCTTCAGCGCTTCAGAAAGATAATGGCGAAAGCACAGGAAAAAACAGAAAAAAAAAAACTTCAGCGAATGTGAAACGGAGGTCCTGCTAGCTGAAATAGAGGCCAGCAAAAATGTTTTATTTGGTAGCTTAGGAAGTGGCTTTAGCAACAAAAGGAAATTGATGGAGTGGCATAGCGTGGTGGATGCAGTCAAGAGTGCTGGAGCAGAAAATCGTACTGTGATTGAATTAAAAAAGAAGTGGTCAGACATCAAAGTTGCCGTGAAAAGGAGAGTTGCAGCTCATCATCTGCATGTTAGCTCCACTGGAGGAGGTACTGAACTCCCGGAGCTCACGCAAGTTACTGCAATTATTGGTGACACACTTATTGCTGGCATTTTACCAGCGGGGGAGGGAGATTCTGACATCACCGCAGGTGCCGGTGAGTTTTTATTTCTTTTTTGATTACCATTATCCATACTCATGTAAATAATTTGCATGTGTAATAAGACAAACAGTCAGGTATTAATTACTGTTTATTTACTTCTAGACAATAGTACAAAAGCTGACCCCAATGCTGAGGACATGGTTCCGGGCGATGATGGTGCTGCTTCTGTGCCGACCACATCTTCAAGCGCTGGCTGCTTACACACCCCTGCCTCTGAAACTGCTGGGCGATCAACTTGCCGTGTGCTGACTGATGCAGTTCTAGAATCTCAAAATGCATTGGTGGATGCGGTGAGAGATGTGGCCAATGCACAATGGGATGTGGCCAATGAACTATGAAATATCAAGGCAGTATTGTGTGATATTAACCAAAAATTAAATGAATTTGTGAAAAAATAAATGATGCATCTGCTTACCTGTTTTTATATTCTTTTAATTACATTCATTCAACATTGTAATGCTGTCCGGTGTGGCTGATCATTTGGTGGTCCATGGTCAGGTTCATCATACCGCATCTCTTCAGGTACGGGCAAGTTACGAATGAGTGCCATATTATTTAGAATGCTACATGCTTGCACAATGTGACACACTTTCTGTGGACTATAGAGCAGCACTTCTCCAGTCTTATCCAGGCAGCGCCAACGGCCCGTAAGCTGCCCTATAGTATGTTCTATCACCACCTGAGCCCGAGAGTGGAGGTCAGTATAACGTCACTCTTGTTCAGTCAGTGGGTTGGCGAGAGGGGTGAGGAGCCACGTCTTCAGCGGGTACTCACTGTCACTTGAATAATCGTGTTATATGGTTATATTGTACATACGTACAACTGTAACCAAAAAGGTAATAAATGTCTTAACTTACCGAGAAGCCAGCTATCACGCACAGCACCATTTTCAAGTTTGTTCCCCGCATTACTATGTCTCAGGATGAATGAATCATGAGTTGAGCCAGACCATCTCGCAACAACATTAGTTAGGCACATTTTCGCATCACTGATGATTTGCACATTAATAGAGTGAAAATGCTTTCTATTTACATAAACAAATTGATTCTGTGAAGCTGCCTTTATAGCAATGTGTGTGCAGTCAACCGCTCCGATTACATTGGGAAAACCGGACATTGCTCATTGCACTTTGATGTTTGCCTGTTCAACCGTAGTGTACAGAAATCTTATATATCTGCTTGACAAGCGGATAATACCGTCCCATACAGCTGGCATGGCACGACTCAGTGATGACTGAGAAATACCGGATCGGTCAGCCAGTTCACGCTGAAAAGTTCCTGTGGCTAAAAACCCGAGAGTGGACAAAACTTGCAAAGGAGCAAGTAGAGCACAATTCCTCAAAGTTTGCCTTTGTACAACTGATGCCAGTTCAGCACACAGCTCCAAGAGGATCACTCTTGGAAATCTAAACTGACTTAGAAGCCAGTCATCATCATGTGCCAAGAATTCAGTATGATCTCAGAATACACTTTCTCTTCTAATCCTTCCATTTGTGAGGTCCTCTAGCAAAGCTAAAGCAGCCATGCCACTGGAATAGTTTGGCCATTCTGTGCACCATTATATTGTTATAGGTTGATTACAATCAGGTGCCTTAAATTTATGAATGATATGCTGTTAATTTCAGCGTATTTGATAAAGCCGCCATCGTGGATGTGGATCTAAGAAAGGGTAACCACAGGAACAGTAGCACTGCTTTGATGCTGGGTGCCACCAGTCTGCAAAACCGAGTGGAGAACTTGAAAAGTGCATGGCTTTACACCAAGTTTAGGTTTTATACATCTAAACATCTAAACATTTGAACGTGGAAACGTTCTTATGCAATATTTCTGTGCGTGCGCACCGTTTATACATGAGGCCCCTGGTCACGACCCTGCCCGATTGCTGTTTCGATGTTTAGGAGAGTGGTAGATCCTGGTACAATAAAAAAAAGTGCTGTTCCTGTTTCAGGCTGAATACAGCTGGTTTTGCTAAAGTACTGAGACTCAGCCTTGTGTTTTGGGGTGCAAGACTTTAGAAGAAGATTCTACTGTGCATGGATCAAACTACTATATACCAATTGAGAAGCTTCAGTTTGTATTAACAACATTAATTCATACTACTTTAAACTAGAACGTTGTACTAGAAAAGGATGCCCCTTTTCACCGCTACTTTTTGTAATCACCATTGAGCAACTGGCAGTTCACTGTTGAAATGCTTATGAGATAAAGGGGATTATCAGAGAAGGACTTGAACAGAAATTTTCTCTATATGCAGATGATATGGTACTGTATATATCGAACCCATAAAACACTGTGCCTGCAGTCCTAACAGCACATACAGAATTTTCAAAGATTACTGGTCTCAGAATTCATTTCAATAAAAGTGTGCTCTTCCCAGTGAATTCTCAAGCATACAATATTAGACTGGACACTGTGGCAGACGGCCAAGGACCTTACCCCACCGAGACACCTGGATCAGGGAAGGACTGGGAAAGGGGCAATATCTTCCCTGGACACAAGAGGGCAGCCCTCCTGATTCCCATCAAGGGCCACAGATACGGAGTTCAAGGACAGCAAGGGCATCACTTCTGCCACACCAGAAAGTGCTGCCGGAAGACCATCACCAAGCACCTGGAGTACATCTGGGGCATGATAAAAGGGGCCGCCTCACTCCCTTCAAGGAGCCAGAGTCGGGAGGAGGAAGATGGAGCTTGCGAGAGAGGAGTGGAGGCGGCCGAAGAGAGAAAAAGACTGAGGAGCAGTGTGTGAGTGCATGGAACCACTGTTGTACATAATTGTAAATAAACCCATGTGTTTTGGACATTGGTGTCGTGTCTGTCTGTGGCCAAGCTACCTTTTACATGGAATCCCAGATGGGACTCTCTGCCTGTTTCAAGGCAGGGACCCATCATTAATTAATTTGTAAAGTAGCCCGACACAGCAGTGTGAGACGCATGCTGTTTCGGCATGGTGCAAAGGAAGCACGCTCCCGCAACACTCACACACTTTGTGCAAGCGACTCAGTCCCTCTCGATAGTGTTTTTGCCCTAGGCCCGCGAGGACACCGCCTCTCCCCAATGGGAAAGAAAACGGCCAGGCACGGCCTGAAGACAGCAGGCAACTCGAGGGTGCACATTACCAAGGAAAGGATCGGCAGGCCTGAAGAAGCGGCCAAGCCATGGAACCTACCTCCGGAGGAAGGGTTTCCAGAGCTAGGTACCAGACCCTGGGAGAGATTGCCCGAGGGCGCAAGGCGTGGTTTTCCGGGTGCCTACCTCGCAGGAGGAAACCATCCGGAGGCGTTTGACTGGCCGAAGGATGCCGATCACGTAGCCAACAGCGGGACAAAGTCCGAGGAGGACGCGAGCCTGCTGGTGTGGAAAATCTCGCAGTTCGTGAAGTAGCGCTTGGAGTCCCATTCCCTGGGGAGTGGCCTGAAGAAGCAGGCAGCGGCGAGGGACCTGGATATGCCTCGTGAGGCAGGTAAGGGGGTGGAGGATGTGTGCCGGCCTTCTGCTATTAGCATAGTGCAAACAGGGGTGGCTAACCTTCCCCCCTCTCTGTGGAAGGACCCAACAGAGGCTGCGCAAGGGGTGCAGCGTGTGTGTGGCTCACGGCCGGCAGGTAAGGGCGAGTGGATTGCGAGTCCCCTGCTGGCTGATTTAATTGTTGTGCTTGAGGCCGTACGGGAGCTGGAGGGGATCCTTCAGCCCGTCCGGTCGCTTTTACCGATTTGCAGCGTTCTCCGGGAGGACATTGAGGCGCTGGAGGAAAAAGCGTGCGCACCCCAGAAGGAGGTGTCAGAGTGGTCAAGGAGGCGTGATGCTGGATTGTCCAGTCAGAGAGACGCGGTGGTGCAAGTAGGTCAAACCGGCACCGTAAATAGAAAAGGAGACCCTAGCAAAAGGAGCCGCGATGTTTCTGACCGGACTCAAGTAGCAGGGGCTTCGACAGTGGATGCAGCGGTGATGGCCGATTGTGCTGTGGGGGCGGATCTAGCGGAGATGTGTGCGAGGAGCCGGCTAGTGAATGCCGGTTGCCAAAGCACATTGCTGCAAAGGCCGGCGGCAGCCTCGCTGAAGTCCACAGGGGCACAGATGGCACAGGGTCTCTTTGTATCCCATAAGGAGACCCAGACTGCCAGCACGCCCCGGAGAAAAAAGAGGAGGATCTAGAAATGGAGGAACAGGTCTCCTGTCAAAATGCAGTTGCGCTCACCTGCAGTCGAGAGCCGCCCTCTGCGACTGCAGAGGGAAGCCCCTAACCTGGCAAGGAACAAGGCGGAGCAGACATTCCCTGTTTTTTTTCATTCTTTGAGGGCACAAGGGAGGGGAGTGCGTTGGTGTTATGAGGGCCACCGGACTATCATACTTGGAGATGCTGTCCGCACAGAGTTGCGGAGGACACCAGGAGGTGGCGTAAGGGCAGCGTCTCTGGACCTTTGTATTCTCTTTCAGGATGAAACCGTGGACTCCAGTGCACCGATCCCCCCAAAAGCGGGACGGGCCGCTTCGACCCTACGGGTTTTAGCTGGGTGTGGGGCAGTGTGGCAGACGACCAGGGACCTTGCCCCGCTGAGACACCTGGGTCAGGGAAGGTCCGGGAAAGAGGCAATATCTTCCCTGGACGCAAGAGGGCAACCCCCCTGATTTCCATCAAGGGCCGCGGATACGGAGCTGGGAAGCTCAACCCTGTGGGGGTCCGTGGCCCAACCCCAGGAAATGCTGCCGCTCCAGGAACTGTGTATGCCCGGAGTGCTTTCGGGTGGAAGGGCAGCACTTCCGCCACACCAGGAAGTGCTGCCAGAAGAGCATCACCAAGCACCTGGAGCACATCCGGGGCTTGATAAAAGGGGCCGCCTCACTCCCTTCGAAGAGCCGGAGTCAGGAGGAGGAAGATGGAGCTTGTGAGAGAGGAGTGGAGATGGCTGAAGAGAGAAAAAGACTGAGGAGCAGTGTGTGAGTGCATGGAACCACTGTTTTACATAATTGTAAATAAACCTGTGTGTTTTGGACATTGGTGTCGTGTCTGTCTGTGGCTGGGCTAGCTTTTACAACACCTTCCCTTTTATCATTGCAGATCAGTTTAAATACCTAGGGATAAACATCACAAGTAAACATAAAGCTCTTTATCAACCAAAGTTCGCCGTCTGTATGGAATAAATTAAGTAAGACTTGCATAGATGGTCAACCCTTCATCTCACTCTTCCTGGAAGAATTAACATTGTTAAGATGAATATCCTTCCTAAGCTTCTCTTTTTATTTCAAAACTTTCCAATATACATCAATAAATCATTTTTTAAGCAATTAGATTCAACCTTAACCTAATTTATTTGGAATTTAAAACATTCATATGTCAAAAGAGCGACCCTACAAAGACCTAAGGCAGAAGGTGGCATGGCTCTACCTAATTTTCAGTTTTATTACTGGGCAGCAAACATACAAGCTATAAAAACCTGGACAAATAGATACACAAATAGATGAACATACACAGGCTTGGTCCGCAATAGAAATAAATTCCTGCAGTACTTCTTTATATTCCCTGCTTTGTCCCCCAGTAAATGCAAGTTGTCACAAATATACTAACAACCCAATTGTGCTTCACTCACTAAGAATATGGAACCAATGTAGGAAGTATTTTAAGACAGAGAAGCTTTTATCTGTGGCACCTCTGCAGAAGAACCACCTTTTTCAACCCTCACAAACATATGCAGTTTTTAATATCTGGAAAACATCTGGGATTAAATCACTTAGAGATCTGTACCGAGACAACGTCTTTGCATCCTAAGAACAATTACAAATTTACCTTTCCAGCAACACATTTCTTTCACTATCTTCAAATTAGAAACTCTGTTAAACAGAACCTGCCTGATTTTCCTCATCTCCCACCTTCCTCTATGCTGGAAAAAATATTGCTCAGTTTCGAGGACTCAGACAGCATTTCTGCAATATATAAAACCATTTTACAGTCTCTCCCTTTCAAAGATCTAAGAGGACAGTGGAAAAAGGATCTCTCACTCAACATATCAGAAAAGGAGTGGAAGGTAGCAATGCAGAGAATTCACTCGAGCTCCATATATGCAAAGCATAGAATTATTCAACTCAAAATTATATATTAAGCTATATCAGCTACTTAACAAAGGCAAGACACATAACATACTCCTCCCCCCCCCTTACAAGAAAAGTGCACATTTTGTTTAGCACAAGAACAATAAATCCAATAAATCCGAGTTGAGCCATTTTTTTTTGTTAAGGAAGAGGGTAATTTACTGTCCCATTCTTAAAAGTGAGTGTTATAAATTTAGACGGCTAGAAGGTCGTCTGTGTTGAGCAGGATAACAATGTTCAGTGTGAGCGTCTGTTGAAAGTGAAATAGTTGAGGGAGATTTTGTAGATTTTCTAGCTGACTTTTCCACATTCACAGGTGGGGATGATGGAGTTTCTGATACCTCCATAGGTGGCACTTCTTCCTTGGTAATAGGACACTGATTTTTCACTACCATCATAATTCAATTTAGGAGAATCCACATCTGGTGGCTCAGTGGATGCTGGTGATGCCTGCAACAATTGATCCATATGTCTTCGCCAAACAGTACCATCAGCAGTGAGGACAGTGTAAGAAACAGGTCCACTCTGACTGATTAAGGTGGCAGGAACACATTTGGATTTGTTGTTAAAACCTCGAGTCAATACATTGTCATCAGGACAACAACAACAACATTTATTTATATAGCACATTTTCATACAAATAATGTAGCTCAAAGTGCTTTAAATGATGAAGAAAGATAAAAAAAGACAAAGTAAGAATCAAAATAAGAGAACACTAATTAACATAGAATAAAAGTAAGGTCCAATGGCCAGGGAGGACAGAAAAAACAAAAAAAAAAAACTCCAGACGGCTGGAGAAAAAATAAAATCTGCAGAGGATCCAGACCACAGGACCGCCCAGTCCCCTCTAGGCATTCTACCTCACATAAATGATCTCAATCAGTCCTCATTGTATTCAGGGTTCTCATGGAAGGACTTGATGATGACGGTCCCGTGGACTTCTGGCCTTTAATCCATCAATGTAGGGACATCATGGTGCTGAGGACAGAAGAGAGAGTAGGGGTTAGTACAGATTTTGGAGCCACCATGAAGAGTAATGATAATTAATTGAATATACAGAGCATCAGGATTAAACTAAAATGAAGCTATGAGAAAGCCATGTTAAAGTAATGTGTTTTCAGCAGTGTTTTAAAGTGCTTCACTGTATTAGCCTGGTGAATTCCTATTGGCAGGCTATTCCAGATTTTAGGTGCATAACAGCAGAAGGCCGCCTCACCACTTCTTTTAAGTTTAGCTCTTAGAATTCTAAGCAGACACTCATTTGAAGATCTAAGGTTACAATTTGGAATGTAAGGTGTCAGACATTCTGAAATATAAGATGGAGCGAGATTATTTAAGGCTTTGTAAACCATAAGCAGTATTTTAAAGTAAATTCTGAAAGACACAGGTAACCAATGTAGTGACATCAAAACTGGAGAAATGTGCTTGGATTTTCTTTTCCTAGTTAGGATTCTAGCAGCTGCATTCTGCACTAGTTGCAATCGATTTGTCTTTTTTGGGTAGTCCTGAGAGGAGTGTGTTACAGTAATCTAGTCAAGTGAAAACAAAAGTGTGCACTAATTTCTCAGCATCTTTCAATAATATAAGAAGTCTAACTTTTGCTATATTTCTTAAGTGAAATAATGCTGTCCTAGTGATCTGATTAATATGCGATTTAAAATTCAGGTCAGAGTCAATAGTGAACCCTAAATTCTTTACCTCCGTCTTGACATTTAATCCTAATGCATCAAGTTTATTTCTAATAACCTCATTATATCCATTTTTGCCAATCACTAAAATTTCAGTTTTCTCGTTATTTAGTTTGAGAAAATTACTACTCATCCATTCAGAAACACAAGTAAGACAGTGAATCAACAGAGTTTGGGCCATCAGGTGCTATTGATAAATACAGTTGTGTGTCATCAGCATAGCTGTGGTAGCTCATGTTATGCCCCAAGATAATCTGACCTAATGGAAACATGTAAATCGAAAAGAGCAGCGGACCCAGGATAGAGCCTTGTGGAACACCATATAGAATGTTGCATGTTGTCAAAGTATAATTACCACAACTAACAAAGAATTTTCTACAGATAAACGGCCTCTGTCTGCATTTACCCACAAGTTATTTACTACTTTAACGAGTGCAGTTTCTGTACTGTGATTTGTTCTGAAACTTATCAAGAAAAGAATGTTTATTGAGGTTGTCATTTAGCTGCATAATGACTGCCTTCTATAGAATTTTACTTAAGAAAGGCAAGTTAGAAATAGGTCTAAAATTTTCAAAAGCAGAGGAGTCAAGATTATTTTTCTTCAGGAGGGGTTTAACTACAACAGTCTTAAGACAGTCTGGGAAGACCCCTGTATCTAATGAAGAGTTTACTATGTCAAGAATACTATCAGAATACTAATTAGCATGCTGGATACTTCTTTGAAAAAACTTGTGGGTACTGGGTCAAGGATGCAGGTGGAGGGTCTCAGTTGAGAAATTATTTTATATAATTCAGGTAAATCTATCCTGGTGAAAGAATTTAATTTGTTTATAATGGAGTGCTGGGGCTTAACTGGATCAGTGTTGGGGAGATATACTATATTATTTCTAATATCATTAATTTTTTGATTGAAAAATACAGCGATAGCCTCACAAGTTTCACTGGAAGTATTTTGGAGGCATTCCATTGAGTTACCTGGGTTTAGCAGATGATCAGTCG
Organism: Polypterus bichir lapradei; assembly: GCA_026402145.1. Lineage (NCBI taxonomy): Eukaryota > Metazoa > Chordata > Cladistia > Polypteriformes > Polypteridae > Polypterus > Polypterus bichir. Next base: position 35,563,316 of record JANRMT010061414.1, on the reverse strand, counting down.
TAGAGAATAAGAGTCTGGGATTACTAGCATTGTTATTTATAATTCTAGAGAAATAGCAGCGCCTCTCAAGACAAAAGACTCTGTCTTTTGCTTTCTTGTCTCGATGTTCAATTCGCTTTTGTTGATGATGATGTACCACTTGTTTTGTTTCTGGTGGCTTTAGCACATCAAAAATTGTATGAAGTTGTCTTTTCATAATTAGGATGGCAGGTGAAACTTTAGTTGTGCTGTGCTCAGAATTCCAATAAGACAGTAAGAACTGGTTCAAACGTGTATGAAGACAGCCTTCATCATGCGATGCCTTCAGTGAAAGCTTCATTGTCTGAATGAACCTTTCTGCTAACCCATTTGTGAAAGGATGGTGTGGTGCAGAGCAAATGTGCAGAACTCTGTTGACTTGTAGGAAAGTGGCAAATTTCTGTGACACAAACTGAGGACCATTATCACTCACAAGTTGCTCTGGGAAGCCATAACGACAGAATAATTCCTCCAACTTTTCAATTGTTTTAACAGTAATTGTTGAGTGCATAATAGCATCCTCTGGCCACTTACTATAGGCATCTACAACCACCAGGAAAATCTTTTCCTCAAAGGGACCTGCAAAATCCACATGGATGTGCTGCCAAGCCTTTTCAGGCCAGTCCCATGGGTGAAGCGGCCCCAGCTGTGAGGCACTTCTAATCTTCTGACAAGAAGAACATGCCTTGGCCTCAATATGTTCAACTATTCCTTGCCACCAAAAATAACTTGCAATCATCTTCATGCGGACAATACCAGCATGACTTGCATGTAGCTGCTGGATTAAAAGTTTCCGCAGTGGTGGTGGAATGATGACACGGCGACCCAGAAGAAGGCAACCTGCCTGCACAGGCAGTTCACTTTTTCTAGAAATGTAGGGTTTTAGCTCTGGTGAAGTACTAGGACTTTTACCAGTAAGAACCATGTCCATTACTTTGGACAGTACTGGATTATTTCAAGTGAATTGTTTTACTTGATTTGAGGTCACAGGTGTTTCATTTACCTGCTTAAAATAAAATATATCTATCTGTGGGCTTTCTGAACAGGTAATAGACACGGGTAAATGTGAGAGCCCATCTGTGTTGGAATGCAACTCAGACTTGCGGTATTTAATATTATATGTATGGGCTGATAAAAGTAATGCCCATCTTTGCAGTCGGTTAGATGCTAGAGATGGTATACTAGTATGAGGTCTGAAGATATGTAGTAAGGGGTTGATGGTCCATAGGAAGGGTAAATTTTCTCCAAAATAAGTACTGATGAAATTTGCGAAATCCAAAAATGATTCCCAGTGCCTCCCACTCAATTTGTGCATAATTACCTTCAGCTTTATTCAATGTACTTGAAGTGAAACCAATTGGTTTCTCCACACATAATGTGTGAAATTACTGTACCATCTCCATATGGAGAAGATTCACAGGCCAGCTGCAGTGGAAGTGTGGGGTCAAAATGTGTGAGAACATCAGATTTTATGAGAACGTCCTTTGCTTTGGCAAAAGTTTTTCTACATTCTTCTGTCCACTTCCATGCTTTGTTTTGACATAACAACTGATGCATGGCTTGAAAAGAGTTGCCAAATTTGAAATACATTTTCCATAATAGTTGAGAAGTCCCAGAAATGAACTTACATCCAGGTGCATCGACAATTGCCTTATCTTTTGAGGGTGCCTTGTGCAGTCCACACGCATCTATTACATGTTCCAAATATTCTATAGAGGACTTGAAAAATTCACATTTATTCTTGCGAACCCTCAGGCCATATTCTTTTAAGCGCTGAAGGGTGGCATCCAAGTGTTGAAGGTGTTCTTCTTCATTCCTTCCCATCATAAGGATGTAATCCAAACAACATTGGACCCCTGGAAGCCCAATTAAGATCTGGTCCATTGCTCTTTGGAATTCTTTGGTGATATTCTTCTGGTCATGGGTGACTTCAGTGCAACCACTGGCACTGACAGGGCTGGCTATAAAGATTGTCTCAGTCCCCATGGGTCTGGTGACCGTGGTGAAAGTGACTCCATATTCCTTGACTTTGCAAAAGGTCAGGGGCTGTGAATCACTGGATACTGGTTCCAGCACCCTGAACCACATTGGTGGTGCAGTGAAGGAGATCAATCACATTCTCATGGGCAGATGCTGGAGTATCTTGCAAAACTGCAGGGTCTATTGAAGTGCTCAGTTTGTGAATTCTGACCACAGACTTGTTGTTGTTACTCTTAGGATCCCAGATTAGGTCCAGTAGGTTACCACCTACTAGGAAAATGAGCCTGGACTTGGCCAGACTCCAAGACCAGGCTGTTTCTAATGAATCTGCACATACATAACAGGACGCAAGTTAAATCAAGCACTATAGCGATAAATATAGAATATCATTACTACAAAATTTTCATTACATTGAAATTTGTTTTATGGTCCTAGCACTTTGTTGTAACAGAATATGACCTATATAGATATACAGTGGTACCTCGGTATACGTCTGCTTTGGAATAAGTCCAACTTGGTATACGTCCTGTTTGGACACGAAAAATTTTGCTTGGTATACGACCTTTGTTTGGAATACGACTCGCGTGCTACCCTTATTTACCTCTCTCGAGACAAAGCCACGACTGCCCAAGAGCGTCAGTGCACCAGTTGCTACCATTCAGTGAACAACCCGCGCTATAACTCTCTGTGAATTTTCACGTGTGTCCATAGCAGGACACACGGGTCCACAGCTCCTGTCAAAGCCCAGTTTTAAAATAAATAATCACCGCGCTCACGGCTTGGTGAGGGGGCATGGTGGTTTTGTGGCTGAAGCAGTTCTCAGGGCGATTCGTGATGTGGGCGTTTCTTACCTAAGTGCACAGGTGAGAGACAATCCGCATTTGTGATTGTTCCTGGGGCTACTTATCTTGATAAACAGAAGCACGAGTCGGCTAGAAGGGGAGGAAAAATAAAGAACGGACGGGAGAGAGACAGAGAGAGAGAGCGATTGAGCGAGCGCGCATGCATTAAGTGGCTGAAGTAGGCAGAGTGAAGGTCAGCTGCAAGTAGGGCTACTCCCCTGTTGGGAAGCAGGGGGGCCGCCGCATAAAAAGGCACCGGGCTTCTTCTTGGTTTTTTTTTTTTTAAAGAATGCTTCCTGCTGTATTTTAACTTTCTTGTGTTTAAGAAGACTTTTTTCTATTGTTTTTAACCTCCATGTTTCACTTCTGATTTTATGGATTATTTATTGGAACTTTGGAGACTGCACTTTAATTTGAACACCTTGTTTTGTTGATTGTTTTAATAAAAGCACTTTGCACTTTTTCACCATCCCCTTGCTTTGTTGTTACCGATGAGGCACATTACCGACTGTGTAGGGTTCAAGGGCTCCCCAACAGCAGATGGAAGCATACAGCAAACCCGCATCATCACAACGTGATTTTGTGTTTTTTCATGTAAATTTAAATTGATTGTTCAAAAGTATGAAGGAGGCATGCGTATCCGGGACATGGCTGTTGCATACCGTTTGCCAAGAACAACGGTATCTACGATTGTGAAAAACAAAGACGTTATTAAAAAGTAAAGTGAGGTTAAATTTTCATTTATTTCATCTAATTGCTTTTGTATTTATGTATTTTAGTAATAAGCAGTGTTTAAATTATTTTATACAACCCCATCAATGTATAATATGCCAATAGCAATAGGATTTTTTTTTCATGGGAACGGATTACTCATTTTCCCATTATTTCTTATGGGAAAAATTAGTTTGGTACACGTACTGTTAGGTATAAGTTCAAGGACCTGGAAAGTATTAAGGATGTATACCGAGGTACCACTGTATATATATATATATATATATATATATATATATATATATATATATAT
>JANRMT010061414.1:35547854-35559442 GCA_026402145.1 Polypterus bichir lapradei | reverse complement strand
TATATATATATATATATATATATATATATATATATATATATATATATTGTCATATAAATGAGTCCAAGACATTATAAAGGTTTGGGGCAGCCACCCGTATATTGTTTTTCCCAGCTGCAAAAGGGTTTTCTGAATCAAATACAGATGTGCATATTACAGAGTCCAAAACAGAACTGGCTATAGTAGCCTAAGATGGAGACTTTAAAGGTCTTGAGAGGAAGTGACGTCATCAAAGGGGCCGGAACCAGAAGTGACGTCATCAAAGGGACCGGCTTCGGAAGTGACGTCATCAAAGCGGCTGGCTTTGGAAGTGACGTCATCAAAGGGGCCGGCTTCGGAAGTGACATCTTCAGAGGCGCCAGAACCTTGCAGGATTTCCCGGGAAAGGTCTGTAGGGAACTGAGAAAGACAGTCAGTGCACTCCGCCGTCCCCTGGTCGGATGTTTTATTACAATTACTCGAGCCCTTTAGCTGCCTCCTACTTGCACGTGTGTGACAATATATATATATATATATATATATATATATATGTAAGAAAGGCGCTATATAGCGCCCGACCCGACACAGATTGGACACGGGAGGCACGTGTAAAATAAACAAAACTATTTATTTTCTTCCCCTGTGGGCGCACATCTTCCCCATGTCCCACAGGCAATACACAGTCCCAAAAAAAGCACACCAGTACAGTAAGCACTCTTATTCTCCTTGACGGCACCACCACTCCTCCCAAATAACTTTGTCCTCCTCTACCCGACTCTGGCTGCTGAGTGGTGGTCGCTGGCTCCCATTTATTAGGCACCCGGAAGTGCTTCAGGTGGTTGATTGCTGACATCTGGCTGCACTTCCGGGTAAAGCGAAACCAGTGCCCAAAAGGGGCCAGCCGCTCCTGTTGCAGCACCCCCTGGCGGCGCCTGCGGAACCCCACAGAGCTGCACAGAACTCCAACCCCCATGAAGCCCTGGGGGAGTCCGAGGCACCGCTGCAACCCAGGGAGGCTGCCATCTAGCATCCAGGGGGAGATACTGGGCTTCCCACCTTTGTCCCCCTGGCAAATGTGGTTAAGGGGTGTCCCGGCCAGGCATGGGCCCCGGCTATCCGTCACATTATATATAAAAACATTCTAATTCTGTAACAATGGTGTGTAAACATTCTAATTCTGTAACAATGCTGGACAGGATGCTGCACTGTGTTGACACATAAAACAGATGACAGTTGATCCATATATATTCACATGTGAAATGCAAATGAAAATTAGACTGTTTCAAAAGAGTAAAAATGTATATGACAAAGAAAGAAAATTAAAATAAAAAATAGATGCCTGTAAATGTGACTAAATCACATAAGTACAAAAAAGTGAACATCTAAAAAGCTAAAATGCATAACACTTTACTAAAACCTGCATGTAAACCAGAGATGTGTTTCAATGATGTAATGCACACATTTGATGTCTGTGACACCCAAAGAAAAGGGAGTGTGTACTCTGTGAAGCATTTCTGGTAGAGTGAGCTGGGATTTCAATGCAGAGTGGAAAGACATGATATGATAAAAGCACTATTTTTTTTAGAATTGTATTATGCAAAGGGGTTGTCCACCACAAGCAAGCAGTTGGTCATTCAAACCAGATTAGGCTGACCAAGAAACAAAAAATAAAAGAAAAAAACACAGCCAATATGATGTGACACTGAAATATTAGCATGTAATTAATTTTAACTACCATACAGTATATAAACATTTGTTATGAATACTGTACATAAAAACATTATATGAGGTACTGTTACAATTTTCTTTTGCGAATGTAAAGTCAAATATGATATAAAGTATGGAATCTATTTTGTTTTTTTTCTTCAACTTAAAATACAGTAGTGTTTGAAATTGGGAGTTGGGCTTTTTATTTCCTCAGAAAATGGACTGCCTTTTTTCATACATGCTATAGTCTGAACACATCGAAGAATGACTTAAATGGAACTAAATTAAAAAGAAATAAAAAAACTTATGACATGCAAGAACAGTTACAGTGAGGCATTACGCAGGAGTCCTAGTAGTGTTCCTAGACATACTGTACATATGCTGAAAATTCTTTGGGTTAAAGTACTCAGTGTTAATGTGTCAGAGACAGTGTGTAGCTTTGTTCATAATAGCACTCAGTTTTGTTTTAATTCTCTTAGTTGCTACTACCTCCACTGGGTCCACAGTGCATCCCATAAATGAGACTGTAATTTTCATTAGCTTTTTTATTTGGTGGATCTCTCCTGAAATGATTTTATCAGCCCATCACACCATAGCATGGCCATTACAGAGTTGTAGAAGTTGTGAAGAATGTCACCATCCACATTAAAGGAACACAGTCTCCTGCTCTTTCCTTTCTTACCTAGTTCCTCTGTTTTATGAGACCAGTCCAACCTGTCATTGATGTGGACCCTGAAGTACAATACTTGTATATGAGTGTACTACTTTGACATCCACTCTCTGAATAGTGACCGGACATAGAGACTCTGTGGTGCAGCAAAAGTCAGTAAACAGTTCCTTGGCTTTGCTGATGTTAACTTGCAGACAATTCTTTCCATACCAAGAAACAAAGTTCACCACCTGGCACCCTGTAAGTGTAGATCATTTGAGAATTTCTGTAAGTGATATAACCTGGTGTTATATTTATACTTAAAGAGTATGTAGATATATGGAGATGTAAAGAGTGAAGAGAAAAGGAGACAGGACTGTTACATGTGGTGCTCCAATGTTGCTCACATCTGTATCAAAAACACAGTTCTTGAGTCTCAGAAAATAAGGCCTACCTGAAAGACAGTCCATTATCCAGAATACCATAGATTCATTCACTTGCATATCTTTGAGGTTACTCCTTAACAGAGATGGCTGGATTGTACTGATGGCACTGGAGAAATCAAAAAACCTAATCCTCACAGTACTCCCAGCTTTGTCCAGGTGAGAATAAGCTTTGTGTAACAGATGGATAATTGTATGGTGGGAGTTTTTGGTGTAGTAGGAATAGTGTGGGGTGACTGGTTATTGGAAGAAAGTGGCAGTGGGAGGGAAAATCTATTTAAAAATATTTTCATAGTTTTTCCACATTCACTTCTAGCAACTGAGTCCCAGATTGCTAATAATTATGCCTGGTCCTTTCCACTCGTATGTTATTCTGAGTAAGTTTGTTTTATGTTTTACCTTTGTAAGATTCTTTTCCTTCATTCAGCTTTTTTTTTAGCACACGCTGTGTGTCCTTCAGAGCCTTTTTGTCACTGCATATGAATGCTCTCTTTTTCTCATTCAGGAGACCTGTAGGCTTGTTGTTTGGAAAGCAACACACTCTCTTTGAAATACCACAGTGTTGACACAAAAGTTAATATAGTCTGTGATGCAGTCCCTCAATATCATCTTGATTTAACTCACACATTATTTCCCAGTCTGTCGTTCAGAAGCAGTCATTCAGAGCCATTTCATCCTCCAGACTCTACTTCCTCACCATCCTGGTAGCAACAGGTTGGCGTCTAATTATAGGCTTGTACCTAGGAATAAGATGAATGTGGTTGTGTTCATATCTACCAAAAGGTTCCAGTAGTTTATAATAATAATAATAATAATAATAATAATAATAATGTTACATTTATTGAGTGCCTTTCACAAACCCAAGGTTGCTTTACTTTCAGTGTAAAAAAAAAATTACACAGATGACAAAAGTTCGTAGAAGAGGAAAATTTTCAGCTGAGATTTAAAAGTGCAGAAAGAGGAGCAATCTCGTAGAGACTGACGAAGGGAGTTCCCGAGTTGAGGGGCTATAGCACTGAAGGACCTGCCTCCCAGGGTGGAGAGTCTGGTGCGTGGGATAATAAGGAAATTACTGCTCAAGGACCTAAGAGAGCGATAAGAAGTGCAAGGAGCTAGTAGCTGAGTGAGGTAGAGGGGGGCAAGGTTATGTGGGGCTTTGAAGGTGAGAAGCAGAATCTTGAATTTAATCCTTGATGGAACCGGTAACCAGTGAAGCTGGGACAGAACAGGGGAGATGTGAGCAAAACGTTTTGTGTGGGTGAGGACTTTGGCTGCGGAGTTCTTAATATACTGTAGCTTCTGTATAGATTTTGCAGGGAGGCCAATGAAGAGGGAATTACAGTAATCAATACGAGACATTATGAAACAATGAACCAGAGTCTGAGCATCATTAAGGGACAGAAATGGATGGTGGCGGGCAATGTAACGGAGATGACAGAATGAAATTTTGGAAAGAGACCTAATGTGTAGCTCAAAGTTAAGTGATGAATCAAATACAACACCAAGGTTTCTGACAACAGGAGCAGGTTTGACAAGTGTACCATCAACAGAAACAGAGAAACTGGATGCCTTAGAAAGTTGGTATTTTGGACCTACCAGTAACACTTCAGTTTTATTGGTATTAAGTTTGAGAAAGTTATTTTCCATCCATAGCTTAAGATCAGTGATGTAGTCAGTGAGTGTGCTGGGAGGTGAATCTGTAGGGGAGTCTGTACTAAGATATAACTGTATATCGTCTGCATAACAGTGGAAGTTAAGGCCATGTCTGCGAATAATCTGACCCAAAGGAAGGATATAAAGTACAAAAAGTATTGGCCCAAGGATTGAACCCTGTGGGACACCACGCGACACAGGTGAGGTGGAGGATTTATATTGGCTGAGTGTGACAAACTGTTGTCTATTAGAGAGTGTCACACACGTGCATTTAGGAGGTAGTCAAAAAGCCTAAAGGTGAGTGAAATATCGTGAGACAAGAGGTTATCACATGGTACTAACCTAACTCTCTCATTCTTCTCAGCAGGAAAACCGAGGAAAAGTAAAAAGCCTACTTCCGGGTTTCAAAATGGCCGCCGGCAACCCCTGATGACATCAGTTCTGGTTTTTCGTTAAATAACATTGCTTCCATCCCACTGCATCAACATCACTTCCTGCCAACCATTTCCTGTTTCCATTTTGATTTACTGTATAAAAACACCATTTTGTCATTGTAGCTTTATCAACTGCTATATACATTTTGCTTTTGATCACCAAACGTTTTTCTTTTGTGGTTTCTTCCTTGTCCTTTGGGATGGTTCCCAAAACTTTGTTTTGTGACACTTCTTTTTATTTTTGAAAGAAGACTCATCACAAGAGATATGATGTGAGCCATTGAAGGGCTAAGCCAGAGATCCCTACAGCAGAGAGACATGACAGGAAGATTTCATGATTAACAGTGTCAAATGCTGCACTTAAGTCAAGAAGGAGGAGAATATTAAGTGAACCATAGTCTGCAGATCTGAGAAGATCATTAACTACATGGAGAAGAGCTGTCTCAGTGCTGTGCTGTGTATGAAAGCAAAACTGAAAAGGCTCATAGAGTGTATTATCTAGAAGAAAAGCATGGTGTTGTGTAGCAACCATGCATTCCATCACCTTAGCCAAGAAAGTGAGATTAGAGATAGGCCTGTAACTGGTGAGAAAGGAGGGATCCAGGTCAGGATTTTTAAGGATTGGGGTAACTGCAGCAGTTTTGAGGGCAGTAGGGACAGAACCTGAAATGAAACATGCATTTACCAATGAGGCAACAGGAATACTAATTATGGATGAGCATGTCTTAAGCAGAGAAGTGGGGGCAGGATCAAGCAGACAGGAAGAGGAATTAGACTTATTAATAAGTTCAGAGATGGCAAGGGAGTCCACAGGCGAGAAACAAGTGAGTCTTGATGATGGAGATGGCAGATCAGAATGAGTAAGTGATTGAGGTATGGAGGGGAAACTGTGATAGATTTGATCAATTTTGGTATTAAAGAAATTTAAGAAAGCCTGACACTGTTCAGCTGGGCCTAGACTTAGCACCATTTATGAGAGGGGAATAATAGTCGGAGTGAGCAGTGTTAAGGGCATCCCTATATTTAAGTATGTGCTCAGTGTAAACCTTTTAATGAACTATGAGGCCTGTTTTCTTATAAAGCTGCTCAAGACACCGGCTAGTGGTATTCATCGGTGTACCAGGGAAAGGAGTGGGAGGCTGGAATCTGCATAGTTCTTAAGGGAGCAAAGTTATCTAACAGTTGGGAAACACAGCTGTTATAAAGGGAAAGAGATGAAGACAGAAGGGAAGCAGCAAACAAATCAGAATTAACAGACCTAATGTTGTGATAGGAGACAGAATTTTTCTTGACAGATGTAGTGGTAATAATGCTAAAGTTATATTCAATAAGCTTATGATCAGAAATACCAGAGAGTGAACCTGAGACAGAGACATTATTTAAGCCATTTGAACAAAGCAAATTAAGGATAGGACCCTGAATATGAGTGGGGAAATCCACATGTTGTGTCAAGTCAAAACATTCCAAAGTTTAGATGAACTCAGCTGTAAGAGAACAGCTTATATCAACATGAATATTAAAATCACCAAGTAAAATTACAGCAGGGCAAAGAGATGAGATTACAGTGAGAAGTTCATTAAATTCAGACAGAAAGTTCACCAAAGATTTGGGAGGGCAATAAACTAACAACAGCAGCACAGGAGGGGAGGAAACCAGTTTAACAGCAATATATTCAAAAGATGTGACTTCAAAAAAGGAGAGTTCCTTCATTATCAAGGTAGATCTATAAACCACAGCCAGGCCACCCCCTTTTCCTGTTAACCTGGGTTTAAATATTTGGTTATAGCCTGGGAGAGACAACAAGTTTAAATGTAAATAGTCACCAGGTTGTTGCCAAGTATCTGTAAGAAGAAACATGTCCACTTGCTTCTGGGAGATGAGGTCATTAATCAGCGAGGTCTTGTTAGTGATGGAGTGAGCATTCAAAAGGGCAAGCCTAAAGTTGGAACAGCTGGGAGAGTAGGGCGCAGACACTTCCTGACGAGGACGAAGATAGCCCATGTTTATTCCTCGGAGAGCCCTAGCATTGCGCCAGTGAACAGGGTGAGATGTCAATATAGTTGGAACGCATCGCCATAGATCTGCGAGGGGCCTCTTTTAGACCGGTGAATATAGCGAGGATGCCGAGTAATTCCAAGCGACTGGCAAAAACCATCAGTCAGGGAGACCAATCATGGATGACATTCAAGATTTTTAAGTTCACATGGAGAATATATGAGCTGCATTGCCAAAAACATAGAAATGATAACACACAGCACAACTCCAAACCAGAGACAGAAGAGTGCAAAATAGGGCAGCCCAGACACACACAGGCGGACACTGTTTCAGCCATCACCACACGTTTATTCACAGTTCTACTATATACAAAGTCTTATATGCACCGGCACCAAGCCCCACAGTCTCCCAAAGTCCAGGCTCTCAATAGCCACTTTCTTCTCCTCACACAAATCACACTTGGGCCTCTCCTCGCCTCCTCTGCACCGACCTCGTCTGCCTCCTCACCCGACTCCGGCCTTGATTGCAGGGCGGCGGCTCCTTAAATAATCGGCTGATTGCTGACCGCACCCAGGCACCTGTGACAACAGGTAAGAATATCCAGACACCGGTGGACACCGCCAAGAGTGAACAGAATGCCACACAACACCATGCTAACTCCAGCTACACACGTTAGCCAACCCAAATCTCACTGCATAACCAGCTAGAAAAGAAAAAGCACAGTGGGCAGGCTGCGCATTCGCAGTTCAGACTGGCGACAGCAAATGAAGCAAGAGTAGATTCATACTCACCTTCGAAGGCAGTAACAGGAGAGAAGGAAGAGAGCTTGCACAGGACTGAAGCAGGTGTGATCTAGGCAATCGGCAAGTAAAATTCGAAAAGAGCAGTCAAATCAGAAGGTAAAGGTGGAAAAGTCCGATGGGACAAAATAAAACAAATACAACGACACCGGTAAGAAGCGGCAGCCAAGCGCGCACAGCATACTCTCAACTGGAAGTAGTTTATACTTAAAGGCATATTTAATATTGAAATAGAGCAGGCCCAGCATGTTGTTTTCTCGAGTGGAGCAAGATATAAACTGATGGAACTTTGTCATACCTGTAGTTCCTTCTAAAGTCACATGGCTGAAGTCACCACATATTATATACAGTAACTGCAGGGTCAAAATGAGTCATCATTAAATTGTTGATGACAGAATGAATCATTTCCGCTGCTGAGTCTCCACGTGCAGACAGAGGAATATACACTATAATGTAACTGGAAAAACTGTAAGCTGGAAAATACTGCAGCTAAGCAACAAGTAGTACCGGTACTCAACACCAAAAAATTCAGAAGTTCCAATACTCCATAACAGCGAATACTAGCCCACTTCAAGCCCTGCATAACATAAAAAATATTTTCAGTGGTTATACCAATCATTTCCCTATTGTCCTGTCTCTTCTTCCTTTAAGCAACAGTGAAAATGTGTATCACACAATTCACAGTAGCATCCTTGATAATGTACTGTATTGTGAACTTCCATCCAAATCAGAGTGACTAAATAAACATGACCAAACACATTAATATTTAGGATCCCTATACATTATTACCTTTTGTTAATGTCTAAATTATCAGATGCATTGTTAGTGTTCTTTGGAATGCACGTCTTTACTATAGACTTAAGATTATTTTCACTTTTTCCAATGACACAATTCTCCTCTGTCCAATTTACAAAAAATGGCAGCAAAGACCTTAGTAAGTAAAACAACATCATCAAAATGGGCAAGCTTCAAAGACTGGACTGAACATTTACAGTATTGAAGAGTGAATTGGCCCAAAAGTAAACTAGATCTGGTAAATACCACAAACATGTGTCTACACATTCTCCTAACATGGTGCTAGAAACGCTGAATATACTTTAAATATAAATATGCTATAGGTTGCGGTGGGCTGGCGCCCAGCCCGTGGTTTGTTTCCTGCCTTGCGCCCTGTGTTGGCTGGGATTGGCTCCAGCAGACCCCCGTGACCCTCTAGTTAGGATACAGCAGGTTGGATAATGGATGGATGGATGGATGTTATAGGTTAAGCATGATTGAGTTTTATAATAAGTAGGATAAGCCTAGTTCCTTCAGTGTATGGATAAAACATAATATCCCTATGTATGGAATATTTGCACATTTGTATGGGAAAAATAGAATTGGATGTAAACTAACATAGAAAAATGCAAATTATTATTATTAAACAACAAAATTACAACAACCATTTTTAAATCTAAGTGCAGAATCCCAGGAATATACAGTGTCACACACGTGCGCATGGGAGGCAGCTAAAGGGCTTGAGTAACGGCAGTTCCAGGTCATACCGGGATGTGGCAGAGTGCACTGACTCTTTCTCTCCCTTTCCTGTAGACCTTTCACGGGAGATTCCACCTGGCCCTGTTGAAGTCACTGTGATGTCACGTCCGGGCTCGAACCAATGGCTGAAGACCTTCATGAGCCTGACCCCTTTGATCTCACTTCTTATCTTCCCCTTTAAAAGCCTCCACATTCTCCCTATTCCCTCAGTTCTGTTTTGGACTCGGTTTTGTGCACAGCAGTGCTATCATTTAAACTACAATTTGCAGCTAGGACACCAAATATATGGGCAGCTGCCCCAAACCTTGATATGGCTCTTTGTGGCTTTTGTGACAACAGTAATTTAGATTTCTTTCTAACAATAGTCATTCATTCACTTGAATTTACTGTCAAATTTGTAGGCTTGAGCTAGAATGAATTAAAGAAAATAGTTCACATGAGAAAAAAAACATAATAATATGGCCTTATATAATTCAGGTCTCTCACACTGTTACCTTTACTCTCAGCTCTGTCTTCCACAGAAACCTTCAAAGTAAAAAGTAAAATATTATTAGGTTGTGTCATGGCTGAAGTCTTTGAACCAATAACAATAACATTTAAAATTGGTATTTTGAAATTGCAAATTTAATAGCTTCACAAATAGACATATTTTAAAAATATCAGTATTAAAAAGTTATATTATTACATAAAAATGAAACTTACTAACAGATCCCTTAGGGCTTGAATTTCCTCATAATGTTAGTGTCAAATACTTCCACCCTCTTTACCACTACCTGAACTGACTAAATCAAGGTCAGTGTGTTTCTTTAAATGAAGAAGTATTTGATTTGCCTACCACACCAACAAATGAATAAAATGGAATGAGCAATCAGTTTTGAAAACTTGGCAGCAAATGCAATTGTTTCAAGACAAGTAAAAAAGTTGGCAAGATTGCCTGTTGGCACAGAACTTTGGCTGAGTATTTAATGATCTGTTATTGTGACAAGCTGTTTCTGCTTCTAAGTGTAAATATTTTCACTCTCCAGAATTAAACAACAAAATCTATTGCCAATAACATATAACATTTTTAATCCAGTATTCCAGCTTTATTACATTAAGTATTCCAGATTAATTTAAATAAAGTAAATCTATTTAAAAAATTAAGTATCTTAACCCTGGTAGCATTTCTGATGACAGTGGTATGGAATTTTTACATTACTGTACATGAATGCTTATTTTTTGTGGCCTGGTGACTCTCTGAAATTTTTCTTCTGATTCTATTGTGGCTTTGGGTCTTCCAGTTCCTGTCAGTATCCCCTCTAGTTTCCAATTTCATTTTAATGGTATAGGAACCTGTACTCACTGACACCTTGGTTGTCTTTGCAATTTCTCTAAAGGAAAGACCTACACTTTTAAGAATTATAATTGTGTGTTTTCCTTTGTTATTTGACATTTCTTACCATTATGATAGCAATACTCAGTGCTGTATAGTCGAAAAATACTTTAGAGCAGGGTTCCTGAAACATTTTAATCAAGCTGCCTGTCCTTACTGTCCCTTACATGATGAGGGGGCCAGAGTATGGGTGAAATACAAAATATGTGGGCATAATGCCATATATCTATTTACATTCAAGAGACAAATAGTTTTTCCTGAAATTAAACAAGTTCTTTGAAATGTAATGAAATTACAATATAGTGTGTACCCTGAAAGTACTTAATCTTTGTACATAACTAAATCAATGTGAACTATGAGTCTGTTTTTGGCTGACAAGAAAAGTTCCATGTTTGTCACAGCCAGTCTTAATAGGTGATGCAGGTGTAAATCAGTGAGCCTGGATCTGGTCAGAGATTAGATGTGTTTTAATCTGAAAAAGGTCTGCTCATAGATGTAGATGCTTCAAAAAATGGTTGTCACTTTTACTGCATGTTTTTTTTTAGATTAGTGTAAATCTCAGAGAGGAGAGAAGAACAGAAATGAATTAGGGTGCTTGACTTGAATATGTCATTCAGACAGTTACAGTTTTACAACTCTGCCAGTTCAAGCTGGTAAATGGGATCAACAATTTTAATGTCAATGGCAAAAGTGTTCTGAAACAATCAAATTTCTTTTAGATGTGCATGGAACTCTCTAAATCATTTGTGGAACTCATTTTGCAACACTTTCAAGGCTTCTACAAATTTGTCAACTGGGAAGGCAACAGGTGTTTTTTCAGATGATCATGTGTAAGTATTGGGAAGATGGCAGACATTTTCCTTTCCTTCTTGTTTAAGAAGGAGCTCAATTTTACTTCAATTGCTATTACATGTGAATGCATGTCACTGATGAGTTTCCCCTTCCCTTGAAAATGCATATTGAGACCATTTAATGACTCTGTTATATCTGTTAAAAAAGCAAGGTGCCATTTCCATTCTTGGT
>JANRMT010061414.1:35526286-35547844 GCA_026402145.1 Polypterus bichir lapradei | reverse complement strand
TCTCTAACAGCTGGTGTAAATTTATAGTACTTGTAAAAGTTAAGGTTTTTTTTTTCACTTTTATTCTCTCAGTCACGATCACGATACACCAACAAACCCCACCACAGATCTGATCCTGTTAGTTTTTATTTGAGACTGGGAATAACTGTGGATGTGGGATTAAATTTAGAATATAATTGTTCATAGAATGCAAAGACATTATTTGTATACAAATTTCTAATTGATTTAATTCCATATGTTTTCAAAACACTAAAAACTGTGTAAGTTCGAGAGGGTGGAAAAAGGTGGTAGAGGTGCCACAGATAAAATATTCTCTAACTTAAAGTGCTTCCTACATTGGTTACATATTCTGAGTCAATGAAGGACAATTGTGTTGTTAACATATTGGCCTTACCATGTATTTACTGGTGTACAAAGCAAGGAATATAGAGAAGCGCTGCAAGATCTAATTTCATTTGCAGACTAAGCTAGTGTATGTTCATCTATTTGTGTCAATGTCCAGGGGCCTCATGCATAATGCCGTGCGTAGAACTCACACTATATCATGACATAAGCACAAAAGCCAAAATGTGCTTACTCACAGAAAAATCCAGATGCAGGAGTCCGTGCGTTCGCCAACATCCGCGTTCTTCTGCTACATAAATCCCGGTCAGCATGAAAAGTAACTCTCGTGCACGCGCGTGCTGTCCTGCCCCAACTCCTCCCAGAATTACGCCTCTTTGAATATGCAAATCAATATAAATAGCCCTTAAGCTCCGCGTTCTGTGAAAAGACAATGACAAAAGCAAGAGGGAAAATGGAAGAATTTCAGCGAATACCAAGTGGAGGCAAGGAAAAACGTACTATTTGTTGGTTTAAACAGTGGTATAAACAACAAAAGGAAGTTGATCGACTGACATAGTGTGTCGGAGAAACTCGAAAGCTCAAGTTCACAAAGTCGCACAGTGCTCTAAATAAAAAAGAAGTTGTCAGATATCAAAGTCGCCGTGAAAAGGCAAGTTGTAGCCCACCATCTGAGTTTCATATAAAAGCGTACAGAGAAAAAAAAAGGCACACAGTGGGAAAAAAGCATGAAACGTCAACTTCAATCTCGAAATGTCCACTTTAATCACGTAGTTTATTTTATCATTAAAGTAGAACGTTATAAACTTCATCTTAAAATCATTTAATTAACTAGTTTCTCAAATCACATCGTAGGTAAAGTAGCATGTTAAATGCTTTGTTTTGTACGTGTTCTTCTATGTGCTCTATGTGTGTAAATCACTACGTGCTTCTTAAACTGGCGTTCTCTACCTCAGACAGGACACAGAATCCATTACATTCGTGATATTACAGCTCTCTGAATAACTAAAATACTGAGATGTATACGTGATTATCATTTTCATGATGATAGGAGTTAAAGCACGTTATTAAACATGTGAACACGGTGGCACAGTGATTTTTCGCGACCTTCGATCAAATAATTTATTGCAGCAGTACTCAGGGTCGGCTCTAGGCTCGTGGCGGCCTTGGGCAGAAGAAGAATCAGTGGCTCCTTCGCCTGCCAATGTCAATATGGTATCTTATGCACGGCTTATGCACGTTCTGGACACTGCATAGCCGCCTCATGCTCATGACACAAGCGTTTAACTTTTGCCGAAATTTGCCGCTGCGTTTTTAGCTGTGTCGTTATTTTCTCTTTCTGTTTTATATTCAATATATATTGGTGTGGCGGCCCCTGGGATTTGGCGGCCCTTTGCAGGTACACAGTTTGCACATGCCAAAGGCCGCCCCTGCAGTACTGTCTCTTTCAAACGTACTAACTTCCAATTCCTGTCCTTACTTTTCTTTCTCCAAGTAACTGATTGCCACACAATCAGCTCTGTAATGGACGTTAAGCTATGTGTAAGCTTATAACGCTGATTCTTCAAAACTTTTAAGGAACATTGAAATATCTTCGTAGTAATGTTTAACTATTCTATCCTTCACGCCAGTCCCAGTGAAGCATGCAGTACGAGGCAGGAACAACCTTTAATTATTAACAATATAGATTATTTAAATGAAGTTAAAGTTTTATCTGTATAATATAATAAACATATTTTGCTGCATTTCATCTTAAAAATGATATCATCATCATATGTAAATACACTCTTTATAAAGTGGCTCAGGTTGTGCAATATTATAGCTGTAGTGCAAGTTTACAGTGAGGTAACTGCACTAATAAGTACTAACAGTTCTACAAGGAGCAGTTGATGGACAGATTGAGTGCATTTAGAGTTCTTGGGATGAAACTCTTTCTGAACCGTGAGGTCCATACAGGAAAGGTTTGAAGCGTTTGTCATATGAGAAGCAGTTCAAATAGGAAGCATGGCTGAGGCAGCGTGTGCTTGATGCTGTATACCGATCGCTTTTCGATCAGCTGCTCTGAGTGGTGCAGTGACAGTAATATGGAAAAAGATGATCCGCTGTGGCAACCCCTAACGGGAGCAGCTGAAAGAAGAAGAAGAAAGTGCAGTGAGAGTAACAACGTTAAAGCAGCTATGGTATTTAGAATAGTTTGAACATTCCATGGACCATTATATTGTTACTGGTTAATTACAATCAGATGCATTAAATTAATAAACAATATGTGGTTAATTTCAGTGTATTTATAAAGCCGCGTCAGGAAAAGAAAGGATAACCACACAGGAACAGTAGCACTGCTTTGACGCTGGGTGCTGCCAGTCTGCAAAACCGAGCGGAGAGCTTGCGTACAACAGGGTATGAGGTACCGTGGAAATGTGTATGGCTTTATGCCAAGTTTAGGTTTTATACATAGCGATTTGAACGTGGAAACGATCTTACGCAACATCTTTGTGCATACGCACCATTTATACATGAGGCCCCAGGTTTTTATAGCTTGTATATTTGCCACCCAGTAATAAAATTGGAAATTAGGTAGAGCCATGCCCTCTTCTGATTTAGGTTGTGTGGTTGCCTTTTGAATGTGTGGATTTTTCGAATTCCAAATAAATGAGGTTATGATTGAATCTAATTTCTTAAAAAAAGATTTTTTAATGTTAATGGGGATGTTTTGAAATAGGAACAGAGGCTTAAGGGTGATATTCATCTTCACAATTTTAATTATTCCTGCTAAAGTAAGATGGAGAGTAGACCATTGATGCACGCCATGTTTAATTTTATTTATGCAAACAGAAATTTTTTGTTAAAAAAGACACATATATCTGCAAAGATAAAAGTGATTGTTGTTTGCTAGAGAATTCATTGGAAGGGGCACACTTTTGTTGAAATGAATTTTAAGTCCATATATCTTGCGAAATTCTGCTAGTCCTGTTGGGGCTATAGGCACAGAATTTTGTGGGTCTGATATATATAGTACCATATTACCTGCATATAGTGATATTTTCTGTTTAAGTCCGCCTCTGAAAATCCACCTTATCTATGATGCATTTCAAGAGTAAACAACCAATGGCTCAATGGCGATTGCAAAAAGCAGTGGTGACAAGGGGCATCCTTGTCTAGTACCACATTCTAGTTTGAAGTAGTCTGAAATATTGTTGTTAATACAAACTGAAACTTCTAGACAGGTATACAGTAATTTCATCCATGCACATATATTCGGGCCAAACCCACACTTATGCAAAGTGATGAACAGGTAATCCCATCCAACCATATCAAATGCTTTTTCTGCATCCAAGGATATTATGATATCCAGAGTGTTAGATTTTGTGGGTGAATATATTACATTAAATAGGGGATGCAAAATGGGGCGGGGGTGCGAAGAGAAAGAGAGCAAGCTATTTCTGATCTTTCCTTTTCATCCCCACAATTGTAAGTGGCACACAACAATAGGCTCCATAGCCATAAATCCTTGCAATATTGGTAATTAAGATTAAAGATATCATATGCAACAATGTACAATCTTAAAAACAAAAGTTTTCAAAAGAAGCAGATGTCTCTATGACCAAACAGTAATCTTTGTGAACTAGAATGTCAAAGGTCTCAATCTCACCTAACAAGTCTAAATGCCAAGATAGTATTTTTACAGGAGACCCACTTATTAAGTAAGGAAAAGTTTCAGTTGCAAAGAAATTGAACTGGCCAAATATTCCACTTTAGCTATACAAAGAAAACTAGAGGTGTGCGAATTTTAATTCACAGAACAATTTCATTTTTAGCATCAAATGTAGTGTCAGATCATGAAGGATGATCATCACAATATCTTTATTGTCATTGTAACAAATACAACGAAATTAGATGCAGTCCCTGTGGTGTCAAAATATAAATAAATATAATTATAAAAGGATAGGAAAGGATAAGAAGAAATAAGGTAGAACACAAACATTCAACATAAGACCTTAATTGGACATGAAACACTATTGCACAAGACAGCTGGAAAACCACATGCAGAGGCAGTAGTACAGGATATTCTCAATAGAGCAGCGATAGAAGGACACCAGCAGTTTTTGGGGGATGTTATTTTTGCTGAGGATTCTCAGGAATTAAAGTCTCTGCTGAGCCTTCTTCGCCAGCTCAGCTGTGTTCACACACCAGGACAGGTCTTCCATGATGTGGACTCCCAGGAAGCGGAAGTCTGACACCCTCTCCACACAGTTCCCTCTGATGTAAAGTGGTTTGATGTCCGTTTTCTTTTTCCTGAAGTCCACAACGAGCTCCTCGGTCTTAATTGTGTTCAGGAGCTGGTTGTTGTCAGTGCATCATGCTGTGAACCACTCCATTTCGTCCCTGTAGGCGGACTCATTCTCCCCAGAGATGAGCCCCACCACAGTGGTGTTGTCTGCATATTTGACAATGGTGTTGCTGTGGTGGGCGGGGGCGCAGTCATGTGTGTACAGCGTGAAGAGCAGGAGGCTCAGCACACAGCCCTGAGGAAAGCCGGTGCTGATGCTGATGGCCGAGGAGATGTGAGAGCCCACCCTAAACCTTTGTGTGCGGTCTGTCAGGAAGTCTTTAATCCATATACAGGTGGAATACGGGAGTCCCAGGGCTAGCAGCTTGCACACCAATCTGTGAGGGAGGATGGTGTTAAAAGCAGAGCTAAAATCAATAAAGAGGAGAAGTGCGTAGCTCTCGTGGTGCTCCAGATGGTACAGGGTAGCATGGAGAGCAGCAGCAACAGTGACAGGTTAAAGATCTTTGTAAAGACCCCAGCCAGCTGCTCTGCACAGCTCCTCAACACACGTCCAGGGACACTGTCGGGACCTGCTGCCTTCCTAGGATTGACAGCCTGGAGCGAGCGTCTCACCTCATGGGAGGGGGTAATGTTGTTGTTAGCTGCTGCTGCGTGTGTAACAGCTGCCCCTGATAGTTCCACCTCAAAGCGAGCAAAGAAGTGGTTCAGCTCTTCTACCATTGAGGCATCACCTTCAGCATCTCCATGACTGGTCCTGTAGTTGGTAAAGTGCTGGACTCACTGCCAAACTTGCCTGCTGCTATTCTTCTTCTGCAGTCTTTCTGATGCCTCTCTTCAGGTTGGACTGTGTCATGCTGTACACAGCCTTGTCACCGCACCTAAAGGCAGTGTTCCTTTCCTTTAGCAGCCGCTGAACTTTTCTTGTCATCTAGGGCTTCTGGTTTGGATAGACACGGATACGTTTCTCCACTGTGACAGTGTCAATGCAGGTTTTGATGTAACACAATACACTGTTAGTGTACAGTTCCAGGTCTGGATTTTCAAAAATGTCCCAGCTAGTCCTGTTGAAGCAGTTCTGCAGCTGCAGAAAGGTGTCATCAGGCCAGGTTGTGATAGATCTTGTGGTGGTGAGAGCAGATTTGTGGAGAGGGGTGTATGCAGGAATCATCAGCAGTGACATGTGGTCAGACTGGGCCAGGTGTGGAAGCTGTTTAGCTCTGTAGCCCAGCTTGATGTTTGAGTAGACCTTGTCTAGTGCGTTGGCTCCTCTAGTAGTACACTTTACGTACTGGTGGAGTTTGGGGAGCACTGCTTTTAAATCCACGTGATTAAAGTCCCCTGTGATAATGAACACTGCATCAGGGTAACGGTTCTGTTGGCTGCTAATGCTGTTGTATAAATTTCTCAGAGCCAAGTTAGCATTAGCAGCTGGTGGTATGTAAACAACGGTGATCATTACCACATTGAACTCCCAAGGTAAATAGATAGGTCTACATTTCACAGTCATGTACTCCAAGTCAAATGTCATGGTTATGGGTAATTTATTTAATTGTAATGTGATTTTGATAAATATCTACGCACCCATTGTGGATGATAGAGATTTCATCCAAAACGTATTTGCATCCATTCCTAACCTGAACACTCATAAAATTATTATGGCTGGAGACTTTAATTGTGTTTTAAATCCAGGTGTCTTAACCCCCTGTCATTAGTTGATGAGAACTGTACAGAATTTATATCCAAGCCAGCTGATTTTTTTTTGAGACAAATGCATCCTCTGAGCTTTCTGCAGGAATACTCTAGAAAACTCTGAGGGATTTTTTAAGAGGACAGATTATTTCATATCTTTCCAACAAAAATAGATCGGAAACTAAGAAGGCATCAGAGTTAATCAGTGAAATTACCAGAATAGACAAAGAAGAACATTCCAGGTCTCCAAATAATGTACTTTTTAGGAAAAGACAGGCTTTGCGATCAGAACTCAACCTCTTAACAACAAAAGAAACAGAACATCTCATTATTTAATCACGACATCACTATGAACACAAAGAGAAAGCTAACAAGATCTTAGCACAACAAATCCATAAGCAGGAAGTTCACAATGCAATATAAGTAATCACCAACACAGACGGAGATAGAATCATTGGCTATGAAAATATAATACACACATTTAGAGACTACTATAAGTCCTTATATTCTACTCAGTTTAAAGAACACAAGACACAATTTAATGTGCTTTTTGATACATTGCGGATACCACAGCTAGATGCTCTAATTGCAGAGAAATTGGATAAACCTCTGACATTATCAGAATTACTAGAAACTATAAACTCACTTCATAGTGGGAAAGCAGCAAGTTCTGATGACTACGCTGCTGAATTTTATAAAAAAAATTCAGTTAAGTTAGCTCCCCTCTTATTAGCAACATTTATAGAAACCAGAGACAAAAGAATTCTACCTCAAAGTACTCTCCAAAGCCCTAGGTAGAAGGATTGAGAAAGTGCTCCCTTCAGTAATATCACAAGACCAAACCTGATTTATTAAAGGTAGACATTTGGCTTCCAATCTTTGATGCCAATCATCTATTCTTAACAACTACTAAGCCAAAGTTTGGCTTTGGTAAAGATAATAATTTCAGTTGTTCTGCCCCACATCTTGTTAGTTGAGACTATTATTTGTTGAACTGTGCTCCCCCTTAATCTTGTCATTTATTAACACACCAGTCAGTCATAGTCCCACACTCACAGTGGTGCTGTAAAAGTCTATGAAACTCACGTAAAGCATGTAGGTCCCATAATAAGCATTTAAATACAATACACCCCATGTCTCTCACGTAGGCACCCCTTTATCTCTTGTTTCAGTCACATCCAAAATGTATCCTTAGGGTATATAAACCCCTGGGTCTGGTTAGTTGTGGTACGCAGCAATTTGAACCTCTGTCTACACGCTTCTCTTTGTCTTGATCCAACCGTGGAAATCACTCGCCTTGTAAGTGTCTTTTAAAGCTTTATTGTTTAATGTATACTGTCTGCTATGTATTGCTTTGTAAATCATTCTTTATTGTCTTTGATTGTACACCTGTGTATACCTCTATGTTTCTTTTGTATATATTTCAGTTTACAACGAGGTACATTCAGTAAAAGCCTTAAAGAAAGCTCGCTCACCCCTTGTCATTTTTTATGTGGATGTGCCAAGTTGTTTAAGCTCTCTGCGGCCGCATTGCACAGACAGCGCGGAGTGAGGCAGAAAAGTAAAAAGGCGAATCCACGTCGCGGGACAGACTGCAAGAGAATCGTTGAGACAGCTAAGTTAAGGAACGTTCTGGCCATGCGGATCAAAGAAGAATCCTACGGCAACTTAGTAAAAGGGCAATTCCACGGCGCGGGACGGACCGCAGAACATTGCTCCTCACCTGCTAAGTAAAGGGACGTTTGTGCTAGGGATCAAAGGGAGGATCTTTGGGCAGCTTGGCTGAAAGACAGTATTCACATCACAAATCGGAGTGCAGCATCTCCACGGCATCTTTTAAATCAACTGACTCCGCCTACTGACAGGTTGAAGCACAGTAAGGGCTGTTCATGCTGTGCTTTCCAATACAGATTGGCATTTCTTGTGGCCGTAAACAACGAGAAAATTGATTCACACACATGCCGAACTGGGATCTGATTGCCTTAAGCGTTTCAGCTTTATTTACTTTGCCTCTCCTGAATCGCCTGAAATCGGCAGTCTTCTGTTGGTGTAGCTGGCTACAAAAGCACTTTGTTCAACGTATACAGCCCAAACTCCACTATTGCAGACATTGAGAGGGTATACAAAAGCGAATCTGATTCTGTGGCCAATTCAAGACACACGCACTATTCCAACACCTTAGCAAAAAGTTCCGCAGCCAAAGCTCGTGCGTTGGCTGAAGCTGCGTGTGTACCCGCATCCTTTGCAATGAAAGACCTTGCGATTAAAAGAGAATGAGCAAGAATGGAGGCAGAGAGACTTGCACTGGAGGCAGCACTAGAGGCTCTTCTGTCTGAAAAAGAAGCTGCTGCCACAGTAGCTGAAGCTGAAATATTAGCAGCTGCGACAAATCAACTAAATCATGACTTTCGCAGCCGCCGAAGCTTATCTCAAGTTAACAGAAGGACAGCAGAGTATGTAACTCTTGATACTGTCACCTCTCAGCCTAACACACCTACACGCAACGAAACAGAAACATCACCTGCAGCACAACAGGACATCATGATGATGAGTCCTTCACGCATGTCAGGTGACCACCCATTTTCTACAAAGGTGCAGGCTAGAGAAAGTGAAGATATCCAAAGGGTATCATTACAATCAGCACATGAGGGAAGGACAGCAGAGTCTGTACAGTAACAGACAGTATGGCTTACATTTGACGTGCAAAGAAATGGAAACATCACCTGCTGGAAAACAGGACGTCATGCTGAGGAGTCCTTCACGCATCTCAGGTGACCACCCATTTTCTACAATGGTGCAGGCTGGAGAAAGTGAGGATGTCCAAAGAGCGTCATCACAGTCAGCACAGTCAGCACATAAGAGAAGGACAGCAGAGTATTTACGGGAGCAGACGGTATGCCTTATAGTTGATGCTGTCACCTCTCAGCCTAACCTACCAACATGCAAAGAAATGGAAACATCACCTGCAGCACAACAGGACATCATGATGAGTCCTTCACGCATGTCAGGTGACCACCCATTTTCTACGAAGGTGCAGGCAGGAGAAAGTGAAGATATCCAAAGGGAGTCATCACAATCAACACATGAGGGAAGGACAGCAGAGTTTGTACAGGAACAGACAGTATGACTTACACTTGATGCCGTCACCTCTCAGCCTAACACACCTACACACAAAGAAATGGAAACATCACCTAGAGCACAACAGGACGTCATGATGAGTCCTTCACGCATGTCAGGTGACCACCCATTTTCTACAAAGGTGCAGGCAGGAGAAAGTGAAGATATCCAAAGGTTGTCATCACAATCAGTACATAAGGGAAGGACAGCAGAGTATTTACGGGAGCAGACGGTATGGCTCAAATCTGATGCTGTCACCTCTCAGCCTAACTCACCTACTCACACAGAAATGGAAAAATCACCTGCAGCACAACAGGACGTCATGCTGAGGAGTCCTTCATGCATCGCAGGTGACCACCCATTTTCTACAAAGGTGTAGGCAGGAGAAAGTAAAAATGTCCAAAGAGTGTATCACAGTCAGCATGTGCCATTTACCCAAGACTGCCCCACCAAGCAGGACTGCTTGATCATCACATCACGACCCCTCCTCTAAAGAGTAGCCCATTCACATACTCTCTATGAACCTGTGCTGGAGTTATGGACACAATTGGCAGGAAAGCAGTTGGCTTTCAAATAGAGGTTGTGAATGGAGGAGTAAGTATAGCCCTGCCTCCACTTATTGAATGCAACAAGATTTTGAACAATCGCTCTAAAATACCAACACCAGAGGCAGCACGTCGCCACCCTCAATTACAGTCTGTTGCAGGCCACATCCCAGAATTGGATACTAATGCCCATATTCTGCTACTGCTTGGAAGAGACATCATCAGAGTGCACACAGTGAGGCAGCAAATTAATGGCCTTCATAATGCACCCTTTGCTCAAAAACTTAACCTAGGTTGGGTTCTTGTAGGCAAAGTTTGCCTTGGAAATGCTCACAAGCCGGCAGTTTGTACTTTCAAGACAAGTGTGCTGGAAAATGGGCGACCTTCACTTTTCGCGCCTTGCTACAACCACCTTTGCTTGAGAGAAAGGGTGACTTATGGCGGGGAGCCAACACCATTGGCCCCTTTGATCAAGTCTGCACATAATAATGTGCTGGGCAAGTCAATATTTGAGAGAACTAAAAATGACAACAAATGTACCCTCTCTATTGAAGATCAAGTCTTTTTAAAAATTATGGAAAAAGAACTTAGCTGAGATGAAGCGAATAGCTGGGTTGCACCACTCCCTTTCAAATCTCCCAGATATTGTCTCCCCAATAATCGTGAACAGGCTCTTTCTCGCCTTGTCTCTCTGAAGCATTCTTTAGACAGAAGACCTGAGATGAAAGAGCAGTTCACCAGCTTTATGGGGAACATTTTTGAGAACGGACATACAGAAACAGCCCCTCTGCTGAAAGACGGGGAGGAATGCTGGTAACTGCCAATTTTTGGAATATATCATCCACAGAAGCCTGGTCAAATGAGGGTAGTTTTTGACTCCAGTGCACAGTACTGTGACATGTCACTAAACAGCATTCTACTGAAAGGACCAGATTTAAATAATTCTCTGCTTGGCGTGTTGATCCATTTCAGAAAGGAACCCGTAGCAGTAACTGCAGACATTGAGCAAATGTTCTATTGTTTCATGGTGAGAAAAGACCACCAGAAATATTTGAGGTTTCTGTGGCATCAAGACAATGACACAACTAAAGACATAATGTTTCTAGAAATAGTCCTTCTCCTGCAGTTGTCATCAATGGGCTGAGACAAGCAGCTGAGGAAGGTGAACATGAGCATGGAGCAGGTACACGGCAGTTTATACAGAGACATTTTTATGTAGACAATGGTCTTATTTCTCTGCCAACAGAAACTGAAACCATTAGTCTGCTGAAATGGACACAAGCATCTTTGGCACAATCTAACATAAAGCTACACAAAATCACTTCAAGCAGTACCTTAGTAATGAAAGCCTTTACAGCAGATGACCTAGCCAAAAGCACAAAGGACTTGGATATTACTAAAGAGATTCTTCCAGCCCAAAGACATCTAGTACTCAGCTGGGAGATAGAATCTGATACATTTACCTTTACAATTTCAGAAGGAGAAAAACCATTTACATGCCATTGAGTTTTATCCACAGTCAACAACCTTTTTGACCCCCTTGGTCTAGTAGCCCCGGTAACCATACAAGGGAGGACTTTGCTGCAAAAACTCTCCCATGGCCCTGGTGACTGGGATACCCCACTTTCAAAGGATAAATTAGAAGAGTGGAAGATTTGGCAAAACTCTTTACAGGATTTAAAATATCTTCATATCCCACGCACATATGCTCCTCATGGCCTGGCCCAGGCAAAACATACTGATTTGTGTGTCTTCTCGGGTGCATCTAATGTGGCCATTGCTGCAGCAGCATACCTTAAAATTACCACCAAGACTGGACAGTGTCATGTGGGATTTGTTTTGAGAAAAGCCAAATTGACCCCCCAGCCAGAACCAACCATACCGCACCTTGAATTGTGTGCAGCAGTACTCGCAGTAGAAATGGCAGAACTCATTCTAGATGAGAGGGATTTCCAGCCGGACTCAGTCAAGTTCTACTGCGACAGTAAAGTCGCTCTCGGCTACATATTTAATGAGACCAGGCATTTCTTTGTGTATGTACACAACAGAGTCCAACATATTCATCAGACGACAAAGCCAGAGCAGTGGCATTATGTTCCCTCAGATCAGAATCCTGCCGATCTTACAACAAGATCAGTATCTGCATCTCAGCTTGCCAACACTTTTTGGTTTACAGGACCAGCTTTTCTATACAAGTAACAACAAATTTCCCATGAAGCACAAAAGAACTTTGAACTTATCCATCCTGAGCTAGATGTGGAGGTATGCCCACAAATAACCAGCTTCATTACTCTAACTAGAGAGGAACCAACCACTCAGTTCTAAGCGCTTCCAACGCTTCTCCACCTGGCATCCTGCCCTGAGTGCTGTTGCACTTCTCATCCATATAGTCTGTTCTTTCAAGTCATGCTCTGACTCGCACAGAAACTGCAATGGCTGGCATTGGTGTAACAAACTGCGTACCCCAGATGAGCTCACTGCTGCAAGGAATGTTATTCTTAAGTCAGTCCAGAGAGCGGCATACTCAAATGAAATTGATTCATTCACAGCAAAGAGGAACCTCCCCATAAGCAGTTCTCTTCTTAAACTCCATCCTATGCTGGATGATGACTTTATCAAGGTGCAGATATCGACCAAAGCGAAAAGAACCCTATTATACTCCCAAGGGAAAGTCATGTTACAGCTTTGATAGTGGAGCACTATCACAAAGACGTCCAACACCAGGGCCGTCTATTCACAGAAGGAGCCGTTAGAGCATCAGGTCTGTGGGTAGTTGGTGGTAAGAGACTTGTAAGTTCTGTTCTTCATCTTTGCACCACCTGTCATAAGCTCAGAGGCAAAATAGAAAAACAATTGAAGGCAGACCTTCGCCAAGAACGCATCAACACATCCCCTCCTTTCACCTATGTGGGACTGGATGTGTTTGGCCCATGGTCAGTTACCACACGACACACAAAAGGAGGTGTGGCACAAAATAAGTGTTGGGGAATACTCATCAGTTGCATGAGAACTAGAGCTGTGCACATTGAAGTAGTAGAATCCATGGACACTGGTAGTTGTATCAATGCCTTGCGAAGATTTTTTGCAATACGTGGCCCTACAAAACAACTTAGGTCCGACTGAGCAACAAACTTTATTGGAGCTAGCAGGGAACTAGGATTTGTAAAAGACTCTGAGAAACATCTGAGCATCCTACGATACTTAAGTGAACAGGGATGTACTTGGGAGTTCAACCCCCATCACGCGTCACACATGGGAGGTGCCTGGGAGCGTATGATTGGCATGACACATAGAATATTTGACTCTATGTTTCTACAGAGCAGATTGTCTCACCTCACTCATAAAGTCATTTGTATCTTTCTGACAGAAGTATCTGTGATAATAAATGCCAGACCACTTGTCCCAATTTCCTCTGACCCAGAGATGCCATTTTAATTGAGCTCTGCAATGCTGCTTACCCAGAAAACTGGTGTGTCAGCACCTCCAGGTAATTTCACAAGGAAGGACCTTTTTAAAAGCCAGTGGAGACAAGTGCAAGCCATGGCAAATGAATTCTGGACATGATGGAGACATGAATACATCCCCACTCTGCAAAGCAGGTGGAAATGGGCCTACCCATCTAGAAATGTACAAATAGGAGTTGTGCATTGTGTTGCTAAAGGAGAGTCAGCTATCACGCATTAAATGGCCTATGGGATTAGTCACCTCGGTATTCCCTAGCAGTGATGGTATTATAAGAAAAATAGAAGTTAAAACTGCCTCTCAAGGCATTTCCAAAAACTTTATCATGCCTATCACAGAAGTCATTCTACTAGTCCCTAAAAAAGATGGATAAGTTCATACAATGTTTGTTTATATGTACTGTATAGTGATATAATGTTATCATTAGTGTTCTGCTCCACATCTTGTTAGCTGTTATTTGTTGAGCTATGCTCCCCCTTCATCTTGTCATTTATTAACACACCAGTCAGTCACGTCCCACACTCGCAGTGGTACTATAAAAGTCTATGAAACTCACGTAAAGCACGTAGGTCCCATAATGAACATTTGAATACAATACACCCCATGTGTCTCACATAGGCACCCCTTTATCCCTTGTTTCGGTCACGTCCGAAATGTATCTTTAGGGTATATAAATCCCTGAGTCTGGTTAGTTGTGGTACGCAGCAATTTGAACCTCTGTCTCCGCGCTTCTCTTTGTCTTGATCCAACCGTGGAAATCACTTGCCTTGGAAGTGTCTTTTAAAGCTTTATTGTGTACATTGTATTGGTTGTGCTCCTGTTTATTTGTCAGAACTGCTGCACCCTTATGTACCGTCTCGCTCTCTCAGGTCAGCAGACCAGATGCTTTTATGTGTTCCCAAGGCACGATGCAAACTCCGAGGTGATTGAGCTTTTTCAGTTGCAGCCCCAAAACTCTGGAACGATTTGCCGTTGTACGTTAGGCAGGCTCCTTCGCTAGCTGCCTTTAAATCCTTTTTAAAAACACATTTTTACTCTCTGGCTTTTAACCCAGGATGATATGTTGGCTAACTGTATACTTTTTATTAAGAATCTCTTCAGTTCTTATGTGTTTATGTGTTTCTGTTTCATTTACCCTTTGGTTTTGTGTGTCTGATATGTTGGGTTTTTATTGTACAGCACTTTGGTCAGCCTTGATGGTGTTTTTAAAGTGCTTTATAAATAAATTAAATAAATAAATACACTGTCTGCTATGTATTGCTTTGTAAATCATTCTTTATTGTCTTTGATTGTACACCTGTAAATGCCTGTATGTTTCTTTTGTATATATTTCAGTTTACAACGACATACATCCAGTAAAAAGCCTTCAAGAAACCTCACCCCTTGTCATTTTTTATGTGGATGTGCCGAGTTGTTTAAGCTCTCTACAGCTGCATTGCACGGACAGTGCGGAGTGAGGCAGAAAATATATGTTATACAGCAACTATTTACACAAAGCATTCATTAAATGTATCTAAGAGTTTATAAAGCCAAAATTTTCAACACATGTCTAACAAATATACATTTTTTTCTTTCTCAGTATCAATCCTGGTAATTCTTAAAAACAAACTGTGAAATCAAAATAAAAGTCACTTTTATTATTCCATTTCTCTATCCCTGCTTAGATTACTGCAACATGTCCACTTATCTGGGTTCCCATATCAACAAAGAAAAACAAATTTCTTCCAAAATCAGTCCTGTTTCTTCCTCTCAGCTTGCCAGTCATAAATTGGAAGGGTGGAAAAAACAGCCTGTATATAAAGTAAGTAAAACTGTCTTTTAAAATTACAGTAAAATAAAAAAACTTTCCCTAATTTAATTCACCTGTCAAACCATGAATTTTCTTGCTCTCTACCTGACTGTTTTTTGATTTTAACATTATTTCCATGGCACGCATACTCAGCCTCATTTTACTTGGTGATGCAGCATTTATTCATTTAACTGCTACTTTACTTCTAAGTGCTCACCAGGGGCCTCTTGTATAACGCCATGCATAGAAGTCATACTAAAACAAGGTGTACTGAGAAAAACAAAAATGTGTGTATGCAAAAACAAAATCCAGATGCATAAATCTATGCATATGCCAACTTCCACGTTCTTCCGCTACATAATTCCCAGTCAGTGTAAAATGTAATGCATGTACATGTGCTTGCCACCCCACCCCGACTCCTCCCAGAGTCCTTCTTAGGATATGCAATTCAATATAAATAGCCCATTAAATTCAGTGTTTTGTGAAAAAGCAATGGCAAAAGCATTAGGGAAAAAAAAAAGAATTTCAGTGAATACCAAGTGGAGGCAAGGGAAAATGTACAACAAAAGGATGTTGATCGAGTGACATAGAGTGGTGGAGAGACTCGAAAGTTCACTTCAGAAAGTCGCACAATGTCTGAAATAAAAAAAAGTAGTCAGATATCAAAATTGCTGTGTAAAGGTGAGTGTCTGAGTGTCATATAGAAGAGTATTAGGGTACAGAGAAAAGAAAAAAATAGGGACACACTGGAAAAAAAAAGGTTGAAATGTCAACTTTAATCTCGAAATTTCCACTTTAATCACAGTTTATTTTGTCATTAAAGTAGAACGTCATAAACATCTTAAAATCATTTAATTTCTTAGTTTCTCAAATCCCATTGTAACTAAAGTAGCATGTTAAATGTTTTGTATTCTATGTGTTCTTCTACGTGCTCTATGTATGTGAAGCTTAAATGGGCGTTCTCTTATGTCGACAGGACACAGAATACATTACATTCATTTTATTACAGCTTTCTGAACAATTTAAATACTAAGATGTATACTTGATATCATTTTCATGATGATAGGAATTAAAGCATGTATTAAACATGGGGGCACAGTGACACAGTGGTAGTGACAAGCTGGCACCACCTCCAGAGATTGTTCCTGCCTCCCGCAAAATGCTTGCTGAGCCATGCGCAACCCTCGACTAAATAATTTATTGAGGCAGTACTGTCTCTTTCAATCGTACTAACCCCCAATACCTGTCCTTCCTTTTCTTTTTCCAAGTAACCAATCGCCACACAAAAAGCTCTGTGATAAATGTCAAGCCATCTGTAAGCTTAGAACGCTGATTCTTCAAAACATTTAAGGAATATTGAAATATCTTCATAGTACAGGGGGTCCTCGGGTTACAACGTCGCAACATACGACGTTTCGAGTTTACGACGCTCATTCCCATAAAAATGTAAAATAAAAAATTGAGACGTAAGTGTTTTGGATTACGCTGTTAGCATCGTACTTACAGACTTACGGGGGTGAACTAGTTTGGTTGCGGGTGGCGAAAGTATGTGGCATATGAGTGAGGGAGTTTGCGAACTACAGTAGCTTTGTTGCATGCTGTGAAAGTGAAAGTAAAAGTACGTGGTGTATGAGTGAGGGAGTCGAACTTAGAACGCTCATTCCCATAAAAACTTAAAAAAAATTGAGATGAGTGTTTTGGCTTATGCCATTAGCGTTGTACTTACAGACTATGTGGGCAAACTAGTTTGGTTATGCGCAGTGGAAGGATACACAGTAACACATCAAGGGAGTTGGCGAACTCGTTTGGTTGCACGCGGAGGAAGTGTTCTATTAGTGTTGCTTTGTTTAGCAACTTAGGAGCCCTTATCATGGCTCCTA
Organism: Polypterus bichir lapradei; assembly: GCA_026402145.1. Taxonomy (NCBI): domain Eukaryota; kingdom Metazoa; phylum Chordata; class Cladistia; order Polypteriformes; family Polypteridae; genus Polypterus; species Polypterus bichir. The sequence goes on along the minus strand of JANRMT010061414.1, from coordinate 35,530,729 downwards.
AACGAAAGTCAGAGTCTTCAGATGGTAGTGTTTCGAAGAAGAGGAAAGCAATCACGATGGAAGTGAAATTAGACATTGTAAAGAGATCAGAAGGAATAAAGGTAAGGAATTTATTTTTACACTCATTTTTTGTCATTTTTTCTGTTACTACAGTACAGTGTACAGTACAGTATATTTATGTCCTTTTCCTTTTTCTGTGGCTTAGTTGTGTTTTTATGTTCTAGATTATAATTTTGCAAATGTGTTAGGTAAGTGAGTTAGGCTAGGGTGTGTTTCGACTTACACCAAAATTCGGGTTACATCACTGTAGTAGGAATGGAACTGTGTCGTAACCTGAGGACCCCCTGTATATGTTTACAGTAATTATTCCATCTATCTATCAATCCAGGGTCACGCCAGTCCTAGCAAGCATACAATGTGAGGCAGGAACAATCCCTTAATAGGGCGCCATCCCATCTCTACCTCTCCACCACTGTGCCCACATGTTTATTGGTTAACAGTATACATTTTTTAAATGAAGTTTAATGAAGTATAATATAATATACATACTTTACTGCATTTCATCTTAAAATTGATATCAAGTACTCCCAGAAAATAGCGTTTGGAAATTTAAATTGACTTAGAAGCCAGTCGTCATATGTAAATATTCACTTTCTTCTATTGAATTGAATTTCTTTATTGTTACTGTATGGTACAATGAGATTCAATATGCAAATCCTCCATAAACTTATTTTCCTATAAAATGATAAAATCACAGTAATAATAATAATACAATAAAAAATGAAACAAATAAAATATTAAAACATAAGTGGAATATACATGTACATATAGTGCAAATGGTTCATAGAGTGGCTCAGGTTGTGCAATATAACAACTGTAGTGCAAGCTTACAGTGAGGTAATTGTACTTATAATGTGATTGTTGTCATTGTTTATATCCCCCCTCGAGCGAACGTGGAGATAGTGAGTGACGTCATTCATTCCGCAGTTACTAAGTTACAAACGCAGCACCCTGAGGCGCTTGTGCTAATCGCTGGAGACTTTAACCATGTGACGCTAGACAAAACATTACCTGCCTTCTCCCAGTATATGGAATGTAACACCCAGGGAAATAAGACTATCGACCTACTGTATGCAAACGTTAAAGACACATACAGCGCCACCCCGCTGCCTGCGCTTGGGAAAGCAGATCATAACCTGGTTCTGCTTCAGCCTCACTACAAACCAGGAGTGAGGGCGCTACCTACAACCACACGATCATTCAGGAAGTGGTCCCCTGAGGCAGAGCAGGCTCTGAGACACTGCTTTGGAACTACAGACTGGGATATACTGCAGGGGTCACATAGTGAGAACATTGAAGAGGCTGTTGACTGCACAACTGATTACATCAAATTCTGTAAGGACATTGTAGTTCCAGTAAGAACAGTACGCTGCTATTCTAACAACAAGCCATGGAATACAAGTGACATCAAGGGCCTTTTGAACCAGAAGAAAAGGGCTTTTAAAGGCAGTGATCAGCATGAGCTCAAGCGCGTGCAGAAGGAACTCCGAGTCCAGCTCAGGGCAGTGAAGGAGCAGTACAGGAGAAAGCTGGAGCAGAAATTGCAGAATATCAGCATGAAGGAAGTGTGGGATGGGATGAACATCATCACTGGCTGCAGCTCGAAGCAGAGTGCCACCATCGAGAGAGACGTGGAGAGAGCAAACCAAATGAACAACTTCTTTAACAGGTTTGACCACCCTAACCCACTCTCACCTCAGAGTACTTCATCCTCCAACCATCTTTCTGCTGATACCAGCATAGGTGAGACATCCCCACCCACAATTACAGCAGCCCAGTGTGACGATGCGGGTTCTGGCTCCACACTCCCATCGCTGTTTAGGAACCCTTGAACCCCAACACCGTCGGTAATGTTACCGATGAGCTAGTCAGTGAAGGCAAATAATTTGAGCAAGGGGATGGTAAAGAAAAAGTGCAACAGTGCTTTTATTTAAAACAGTCAACAAAACAGGTGTTCAAATAAATAGTGCAGTGATTCCAAGTTCTTCAATAAATAATCCATTAAAAGAAAACGTGGAGGTTAAAACACTAGAAAAAACAATCCTTAAAAACCAGAGGTTAAAATGATCTTTCAGAAAGCAGTCTTTAAAAATCCACAACAAGTTCGGTGCCTTCAATTACAACTAGCGTCTCTCCTGCTTCACCCGTCAGGGCCCGGCAACAAGGGAGACGCTCACTCTGCAGCTGACCTTCTTCCTGCATCTACTACTGCTACTGCTGTCAGTTGCCTCACCGATCCTTGGCTCCGGTTGGCTCCTCCAGACAGCGACTTGGGAATCCCTTAACGGCCAAGGCTCTCACATTAGGGACACCGCGTCCCAAGTCCCGACTCCCGCTAACTTCCGCGGAGAGTCCTGCCCCTTCCCAGTCACTCCCGCCCTACAAAACAATCTTCTGCGGGGACGACCACAACCACTTCTCCCGGGTGTTGGCCAAACACCCAGGCTGCCTTCAGCTGCCTGCGAGCATTCGCTCGCCTACTTCCTCCTGCACCGACTTGCTCGCCTGCTTCCTCCGTCCCTCTAACCTCCGTTCTCTTCCTTCTCCTTCATTCTTTTTCCTTCTTTCCAAAACCGACTCGCGCTTCTTTTAAATGAAGAGGGGCCATCACAGCTGTAGCATTAGCCACGGGAGAAATCACAGATGTGGGCAGTTCCTCACCTGTGCACTCGGTGAGAAATGCCCACAACCCCGAGCGTCCCGCGGCTTGCTACAACAACGCCCCCCTCACAAAGCCGCTTCGGGTGCGGTGATTATTTATTTAAAATGGCCTTTGCTCAACGAGCTGTGGACCCACTATACCACACCCAGGTGAGCAGAGAGCTGAGGAGACTTCGTGCCAGCAAAGCAGCGGGTCCAGATGGTGTATCGCCATGACTGCCGAAGGCCTGTGCGTTGGAACTGGGGAGTTCTCTAAAGCATATCTTCAACCTGAGCCTGGAACAGGGGAGAGTCCCGAGGCTTTGGAAAACATCTTGTATCACCCCAGTCCCAAAGGTATCAAGTCCTAGTGAGCTGAATGACTTCTGACCTGTTGCTCTGACGTCACATGTGATGAAGACCATGGAGCGGCTGCTGCTTCACCACCTGAGGCCACAGGTCCGCCACGCCCTCGACCCTCTGCAGTTCGCATACCAGGAGAAGGTGGGAGTGGAGGATGCCATCATCTATATGCTACACCGATCCCTCTCCCACTTGGACAGAGGCAGTGGTGCTGTAAGAATTATGTTTTTTGGACTTCTGTAGCGCCTTCAACACCATCCAACCTCTGCTCTTAGGGACAAGCTGACTGAGATGGGAGTAGATTCACACCTGGTGGCATGGATCGTGGTCTATCTTACAGACAGACCTCAGTATGTGTGTCTTGGGAACTGCAGGTCTGACATTGTGGTCAGCAACACAGGAGCGCTGCAGGGGACTGTACTTTCTCCGGTCCTGTTCAGCCTATATACATCAGACTTCCAATACAACTTGGAGTTCTGCCATGTGCAAAAGTTCACTGATGACACTGCTATTGTGGGCTGCATCAAGAGTGGGCAGGAGGAGGAGTACAGGAAGCTAATCAAAGACTTTGTTAAATGGTGCGACTCAAACCACTTACACCTGAACACCAGCAAAACCAAGGAACTGGTGGTGAATTTTAGAAGGCCCAGGCCCCTCATGGACCCCGTGATCATCAGAGGAGACTGTGTGCAGAGGGTACAGACCTATAAATACCTGGGAGTGCAGCTGGATGAAAAATTGGACTAGACTGCCAATACTGATGCTCTGTGTAAGAAAAGTCAGAGCCGACTATACTTTCTTAGAAGGTTGGCGTCCTTCAACATCTGCAATAAGATGCTGCAGATGTTCTACCAGACGGTTGTGGCGAGTGCCCTCTTCTACACAGTTGTGTGCTGGGGAGGCAGCATAAAGAAGAGGGACGTCTCACGCCTGGACAAACTTGTTAAGAAGGCAGGCTCTATTGTAGAAATAAAGCTGGACAGTTTAACATCTGTAGCAGAGCAACGGGCGCTAAGCAAACTCCTGTCAATCATGAAGAATCCACTGCATCCACTTACCAGTGTCATCTCCAGGCAGAGGAGTAGCTTCAGTGACAGACTTTTGTCACTGTCTTGCTCCACTGACAGACTGAGGAGATCGTTCCTCCCCCACACTATGCGACTCTTTAATTCCACCCGGGGGAGTGTATGCTAACATTTTTCAAAGTTATTGTCTGTTTTTACATGACAATAACTTTTATTACTCTTTAATTTAATATTGTTTTTTGTATCAGTGTACTGCTGCTGGATTATGTGAATTTCCCCTTGGGATTAATAAAGTATCTATCTACGCGTATCTATCTATCTATCTATCTATCTATCTATCTATCTATCTATCTAT
>JANRMT010061414.1:35499314-35515940 GCA_026402145.1 Polypterus bichir lapradei | reverse complement strand
GCTACCCAGGTTTAGCACAGTTGGAGCGGACAGAGACGCAAGTACCTACAGGAAGCGGAAAGGAGGAGGACTCACTCTCTATGTGAATACAAGGTGGTGCATCTCTGGACATGTAAACGTTAAAATCTCCACTTGCTGCAGGGACATCGAACTGTTGGCCATAAGTCTGAGTCTATATTACTTGCCCAGAGAGTTTGGACACATCATTGTTGTTATTGTTTGCATCCCTCCTCAGGCGGACGTGGAGATAGCGGGTGACATCATCGACGCCGCTGTTGCAAAACTACAAACAAAGCACCCTGAGGCGCTTGTGCTAATTGCTGGAGACTTTAACCATGTGATGCTGGACAACATTACCTGCCTTCTCCCAGTATGTGGATTGTAACACCCGGGGAAATAGTACTATTAACCTACTGTATGCAAATGTTAAAGACACATACAGCGCCATCCCGATGGCTGCGCTTGGGAAAGCATATCATAACCTGGTTCTGCTTCAGTCTCACTACAAACCAAGAGTGAGGGAGCTACCTACAACCACACACTCATTCAGGAAGTGGTCCCCTGAGGCAGAGCAGGCTCTGAGAGACTGCTTCGGAACTATGGATTGGGATATCCTGCAGGGATCTTATAGTGAGAACATTGAGGAGGCTGTTGACTGAACTATTGACTACATCAACTTCTGTATGGACATTGTAGTTCCAGTAAGAACAGTACGCTGCTATGCTAACAGTAAACCATGGTTTACAAGTGACATCAAGGGCCTTTTGAACCAGACGAAAAGGGCTTTTAAAGGCAGTGATCAACATGAGCTCAAGCGCGTGCAGAAGGAATCTCCAAGTCCAGCTCAGGGCGGCGAAGGAGCAGTACAGGAGAAAGCTAAAGCCGAAGTTGCAGAATAACTGCATGAAGGAAGTGTGGGATGGGATGAAGACCATCACTGGCTGCAGCTCGAAGCGGGGTGCCACCATCGAGAAAGATGTAGAGAGAGCAAACCAGATGAACAACTTCTCTAACAGGTTTGACCACCCTAACCCACTCTCACCTCAAAGTACTGCACCCTCCACCCATCCTTCTGCTGATACCAGCATAGGAGAGAGTTTCCCCCCACCCACAATTACAGCAGCACAGGTGAGCAGAGTGCTGATGAGACTTCGTGCCAGCAAAGCAGCGGGTCCAGATGGAGTATCGCCATGATGCTGAAGGCCTGTGCGTTGGAACTGGGGAGTCCTCTACAGCGTATCTTCAACCTGAGCCTGAAACAGGGGAGAGTCCCGAGGCTTTGGAAAACATCTTGCATCACCCCAGTCCCAAAGGTATCACATCCCAGTGAGCTGAATGACTTCCGGCCTGTTGCTCTGACATCACATGTGATGAAGACCATGGAGTGGCTGCTTCTTCACCATCTGAGGCCACAGGTCCACCATGCCCTCGACCCTCTGCAGTTCGCATACCAGAAGAAGGTGGGAGCGGAGGATGCCATCATCTATATTCTACACCGATCCCTCTCCCACTTTGACAGAGGCAGTGGTGCTGTAAGAATTATGTTTTTGTGTTCCTTAGGGACAAGCTGACAGAGATGGGAGTAGATTCATACCTGGTGGCATGGACTGTGGACTATCTTACAGACACACCTCAATATGTGTGTCTCAGGAACTGCAGGTCTGACATTGTGGTCAGCAATACAGGAGTGCTGCAGGGGACTGTAGTTTCTCCAATCCTATTCAGCCTACAGTATATACATCGGACTTCCAATACAACTCGGAGTCCTGACACGTGCAAAAGTTTGCTAACGACACTGCTATCGTGGGCTGCATCAGGAGTGGGCAGGAGGAGTATAGTAACCTAATCAAGGACTTTGTTAAATGGTGGAATTCAAACCACCTACACCTGAACACCAGCAAAACCAAGGAGGTGGTGGTGGATTTTAGGAGGACCAGGCCCCTCATGGACCCCGTGATCATCAGAGGTGACTGTGTGCAGAGGGTGAAGACCTATAAATACCTGGGAGTGCAGCTGGATGATAAATTGGACTGGACTGCCAATACTGATGCTCTGTGTAAGAAAGGACAGAGCCGACTATACTTCCTTAGAAGGCTGGCGTCTTTCAACATCTGCAATAAGATGCTGCAGATGTTCTATCAGACGGTTGTGGTGAGCGCCCTCTTCTACGCGGTGGTGTGCTGGGGAGGCAGCATAAAGAAGAAGGACACTTCACACCTGGACAAACTGGTGAGGAAGGCAGGCTCTATTGTAGGCACGGAGCAAGACAGTTTGACATCCATGGCAGAGTGATGGGCGCTGAGCAGGCTCCTGTCAATCATGAAGAATCCACTGCATTCACTGAACAGTATTAACAATACAGATTATTTAAATGAAGTTAAAGTTTTATCTGTATAATATAATCAACATATTTTGCTGCATTTTATCTTCAGCAACAACAACAACAACATTTATTTATATAGCACATATTCATACAAACAGTAGCTCAAAGTGCTTTACATAATAAAGAATAGAAAAATAAAAAACACAATACGAAAACAAAATAAATCAGCATTAATTGACATCGAATAAGAGTAAGGTCCAATGGCCAGGGGGGACAGAAAAAACAAAAAAAAAAAAAACTCCAGACGGCTGGAGAAAAAAATAAAAAATAAAAAAATAAAATAAAATCTGTAGGGATTCCAGACCATGAGACCGCCCAGTCCCCTCAGGAGGTAGTATAATCTTCAAAATTATATCATCATATGTAAATACATGCTTTATAAAGTGGCGCAGGTTGTGCAATATTATAACTGTAGTGCAAGTTTACAGTGGGATAATTGTACTTATAACTACAAACAGTTCTACAAGTAGCAATTGATTGAGTGCATTTATAGTTCTTGGGATGAAACTGTTTCTGAACCGCGAGGTCCGTACAGGAAAGGCTTTGAAACGTTTTGCCGTGGATGAGGCAGCGTGTGCTTGATGCTGTATACCGATAATTCTCTTTCCGATCAGCTGCTGCTGTGATTCCCCAGTCAGATACAGTGATATAAATACTCCGAGTGGTGCAGTGAGAGTAATATGGAAAAAGATGATCTGCTGTGGCAACCCTTAACGGGAGCAGCTGAAAGAAGAAAAAGAAGGTGCATTGAGAGTAACAACGCTAAAGCAGTTATGGTATTTGGAATACTATGGCTATTCCCTGGACCATCATATTGTTACAGGTTAATTACAATAAGATGCATTACACTAATAAACAATATGCAGTTAATTTCAGTGTATTTATAAAGCCGTGTTAGGAAAAGAAAGGATAACCACACAGGAACAGTAGTACTGCTTTGATGCTGGGTGCCACCAGTCTGCAAAACCAAGCGGAGAACTTGCGTACGACAGGGTATGTGGTACCGTGGAAATGTGCGTGGCTTTACACCAAGTTTAGGTTTTATACATCGTGATTTGAACATGGAAACGTTCTTACGCAACATTTCTGTGCGTATGCACCATTTATACATGAGGCCCCTGGTGACTAGATGGTATTCACTGAATAGCAATGCAATGAAAAATAGATTGAATCGTTGTTTGTTTCACACCACATAATCATTAAGCACACAGGTACAGTACAGTGAATAGTTTTAACTCTTTCAGAGCGGATGTCGATTTTTATCAAAAGGAGGGGTTGACGGTAGTAATCACTTGTAAACAGTGATAAAACCTGCTGTTATGTTTTAGTTGGACTCTTTTTGCTAGAAGGAAAGTTAGCATCATTGGTGTGACTAAGATTTCCTGCGCTTGTGTGAGTAGTGTGGAGCAAACAACTGCAAAAATGGCATCGACATCTGACAAGAGATTGAAGTGAATGTGTAAACAAAATACTCAGTGGATAACATTTTGTATATTATTACTGAATTGGACTTTGACTTGTCGGACTTTGATTTTGATACAAGTGATCGAAAACAAATGTGACGTACCAGCATCAGCTGATCAGGCCCCAGCCGATCGTGGTACTGAACAGGTTCATGTAGTTGACATGCCTACAGCAACATCTGCCTGGGAGGACCACCACTTACGACGGCAAGCGGTACAAACCAAAGTGTGATGCACTGTGACCGCTGTTGCCACACAAATACAGCCTGCCATGCATTCCTGGCGAACTGGTGGCCACAGCATGCGTAATCAGATGTTTTATGTTGATTTCTGTGTGAAACCATTGCTTTGTGTGCTTTTCAGAAAACTGTGTTTTTTGGAAAAAATATTCAGCCCTCAAAGAGTTAAACCGAATACTGAAAAAAGTACATTTAATCAATTTCATGTCTAGTACCAAGTGACACTGTCAATTTATAAATCCAAATCCTACTTTTAAGTCACAGTAGAAATGCATGCACTTCAGTGTCTAAAACCTTTCAGCATTTTCACGTCCAGAAGGGAAGACATCTTGGTGATTCTTTCATGTTTTTATTACTTGCAGGATAACTAGTAGCCACAGGATTTGTCCAGTGCCTGTTTATGTTAGAAAATGAAAGATTCAGCACTGCAGGAATTTTCTTCAACTCTAGGCGACCATGGTTGGACAGGAGGAATTCTAAAATTCACCTACTACATAAACTAAACAGGAAACTTTACAGTTTATGAAGTGCATAATATGTTTTGGAGAAAAATGAGAAGCTCCTCTGAGTGCAGTTATGTATTTATCAAAGACATGAGTTTAATTATTATTATTACTATTATAAAAATATTTTTACTTTTACTCAAGTATTTATTAATTTAAATATTTCTTTCTTCAATGAAAGTAAAAATTTGAAAAAATACTATTACTTTTACACAAGTATCATTTCTTAGTACTTTTTCCAGCATAAGGGTATTAGAAATAAATTTGATCACTTAGCAGAACTTAGGTGTAAGCATGGACTCCAACCTAAGCTTTAATTCACATATTAACCACATTACCACCTGATCAGGGCACTGTGAGGCCACGCGTGATGGTCGAATTAACCCATGCGCCCCAGTTGTCCACAGGACTCACTGTATGAGATCCTCTGGGACAAATGCTGGAAATAATAAGGAATGAGTTCAGAACATTTATGTTCCACTTATTATGTATCTCTGTTATGTAAGAGCGTATTGATTTATTTTTTATGATTTATTCATTTATTCATTATTGTTCTTACCTTATTTAATTTTTTTTTTTGTAACTGTTTCTTTGAATTTTGTAAAGTACTTTGAGCTGTATTTCTTTTATATAGCGCCTTTGAGACTGCAATGTTAATATATGGAGTGGATCCCCAAACCTTTTTCTTTGTTGTTGTGTTTCTTTCAAATCGAAAATATGCTATATAAATAAATATTGTTGTTGATTTACCTAAATAAAAGCAAAACAATTACTTTATTTGGCACAAAATCTGCCAATGGGGTAAATAAAATTTAGTTGAAAATATTTCTTAAAATAAGCTAAATACTATTAAATACATTTTTTGATAAGTTAATAAACAACATTTAATGGCTTGATATCAGATTTTTTCCCTTGCTTAGATTTAATTTTTTTGCAGAGAGTACTTCAAATTATGAGCAGTAAGATAATGGAAGCTTCAGAGCTGATGAGCTTTCTTGAGTCTTGTATCCAGTTGAACCAAAAGAAGCAGAAGAAAATGATTGCAATTAATCAACACTAGTTGTCAATTTTAATGGAACTTTTCCAGGACTGGTTATCTGCTGGACCTTCCTGGAAGAAAACATTGTGTAATTATATTGATGAGTCTAAAGCATAGAAGAAGCAATATGTGGACAGTTATACTGTATGCCTGGAACAATAACCCAATTGCATGGTTTAAACAAAGAGATCATCACTGGGAGGACACCTTTCAGACTTAGGTGAGGCATGCAGCTATATTATCAGCCACCGTGCATTTCTACACCCACCAGGGAAGCTGTAGCAAGATTATTCTTGTCATCTAATCCTTGCCACCACATTGAAATTGTTTTTTTTTTATAAACTGGGAGCTGCCTGTGTTGTGGCGAAAAATTATCACCAAAGAGCTTTTACCTGAAATGAAGGCTATTAGGAACTCAGAAGTAAAAACAGAATTTATAGCTTTATTGCAATAAAACAATAACACGGACTCAACCCAATTCGGCCAAATCAAGCTGAGCCCCGAACAGTTCAGAAACCAAAGTTTATATAATAATTTCTTATCACTCCGACCTCGCTCAAATTAGCTCATTCGCTGTTTTCTCTGACTCCCCTCTGCACCTGTCCAGCCGATACTTTAAGTTCTCATGGGAACCATTATTATATACTGACTTCCTTTTGCAGCTGGCCTCCGGTATCTTTACTGTCTATTGTTCATTTTTATTTTCTGTTTTGCTTATTATAATATATTATTGGCTTAGGCTGAGCAGATGTTCCCTTCTTCCATTTTTGGACATTCTCTTATCATTTCCCCTTCCTTGGCTTTCAAGCTATTTCATTATTTCATTATTTGGTGGCTGAAGCTAAGCTTTAATTAAAAAGAAATATGGCAAATATCTTTATTTAATCATTTGCTTGGCATGCCTAACTTACATTAATTTCTGCACTAAGGTTAATGCAAATATATATCTATATTTATTTATGCTAATACATGAATACACTATTTTTATTTTCCATACATTACATTTTCTTGACCTTGTTAGTAGCAATGCCTTTTGCTGTTTCTGCTGACTCACTATTCCTGCTGGCTTCTCATGTGTCTACCGGGACTGTTTTTCTGTATTATGTCATTGGTATCGTTCCTCAGCTTCCTAACCTTCGAACAACAGTTGTACATGTTCCCCCTTCTTCTGTCCTCGATAGTTTCTGTGCGTCATTCTCTTTCTATTCTGTCCTTCCTTTTCCAATATTGGTAATTTTGCTTCAAGCTTAAAAATAATGCAATATGACTAATATTTTTTATTTAACTATTGACTTGACATATCTTATTTGCTTGACATTCTAATTTATGCTAAATCTAATGTTTCAGAAGCTGTTAATTACTTTTATGACTATTTATGCTAATATATGCTATTTACTGTATGCTAATAAATAATTGTTTTTCTTCCATACCTGTTCTACTACAAATGTTATTAAATTCATAGAACAACGTGACTTATTTTAAGAATTCCATCTGCTTAGTGAAGCTGAAATGGTGGGGATTTTACACATCAACTTGAATGGTCCAGCCCACAGCTGGTCATTGCCAGAAAAATTAGGGTTAGAGAGAAGTGGAGAAGTGGAGAATTAAGGACTGGACATGAAACATTTTGAAGAAGCTTTTCTCTATGCTGATTATCAAGTTGAAGTGAAAGAACAGCTTTACACCACTGTGCAGCACCCCTCACAACCAATCAGAGACTTTGCATATGAATACCATGCTCTTTCTTCAAGATGGAAATCTGATATGGCAGAGGAAGAAATATCGCGTTACTTTTTGAATGTAAGTAACCCTTTTCTTGTATGTGCATTGAGGTGTATATTTTATTGAAGGAAACTTCCATAATTTGCACTATTGAAAGTGTGCTGGGTATGACAGTCTTGTAAGTGGTCCTCCAACTTGCAAGGAAAACTTGGGGGTCGGTGGCAGGACTGACACTCCAGCCACTGTAAAGAACTTCATAAGTGTTCTGAAATGGTAGACAGGACTCATTCCTGCCCTCTGTGGGAGTAGCTCTGCTGTAGCCGCCCTAAGGAAGGCTGCTCGCATTATGAAAGGGATGGGGGAAAGCCCTCGGGAGTCTCAGTTCCCAGAAGAGTCGAAACCACTGGACAGCCAATGAGGCCAGGCTTGTTGGGGACTGGAACTGGTGTGGTGCTGAGTTGTCGCCCGCTGCATGGCAGCACTTGGGTCCCAATTTAAGGTGGCCCATCTGGGTAGGCATGTGGAACATCTTGTCTCTCTGGCATGATGATCAACTTCTGCTGTTTGAGGAGGTTTGTAAACTCTGTAATTAAATGGTGGCACTCTTTGAGGTGCGCAGAGCTGGGACTGGCCAGATCTCTGTAGGTGAGTGCAACCTTATTCTGGTCACTCTGATGGCTGTCATACTTAGACAGTCATTCCATTCAATTAGCGTATTATGAAGCTTAGATTAAGGCTCTCTCTAGGTGTTTTATCCGTTATCTCAGTGTATCCTCTGACCATGGTGAGTGATTTCTCGATGAGGGAGATATTCTATTCACAACTTCACTCTGTGTTTGACGAGTGCCTACGAGGTGACACTCCACTGATCATGGGTGACTTCAATGCTGATCCTCCGGTTAGGACGTTGGACATCTCTGGATCCAAGGTTCTTAAGGCTGATCCTCTAATTAGCTGTGAACTATATATACTGCCCTCATTTTCTTTTGTGCCAGATCCATTTTGAACTCAGTCTGTAAAGACATCATTTCCTTTTTTCTGTGCGAGATCCCCCCAAATTTTTCACAGTCTTCTTGTGCTTATTTTACTATATATATATATATATATATATACATACACATACACATACAGTTGTGCTTGTAAGTTTGTGAACTCTTTAGAATTTTCCATATTTCTGCATAAATATGACCTAAAACATCATCAGATTTTCACTCAAGTCCTAAAACTAAATAAAGAGAAACCAGTTAAATAAATGAGACAAAAATATTATACTTGGTCATTTACTTATTAAGGAAAATGATCGAATATTACATATTTGTGAGTGGCAAAAGTATGTGAACCTTTGCTTTCAGTATCTGGTGTGACCCCCTTTGCAGCAATAACTGCAACTAAACGTTTCTGGTAACTTTTGATCATTCCTGCACACCGGCTTGGAGGAATTTTAGATCATTCTTCCATACAGAACAGCTACAGGTCCTTTCACAACATTTCAATTGGATTAAGGTCAGGACTTTGACTTGACCATTCCAAAACATTAACTTTATTCTTCTTTAACCATTCTTTGGTAAAACAACTTGTGTGCTTAAGGTTGTTGTCTTGCTGCATGACCCACCTTCTCTTGAGATTCAGTTCATGGGCAGATTTCCTGATATTTTCCTTTAGAATCCTCTGATATAATTCACAATTCATTGTTCCATCAATGAAGGCAAGCCGTCCTGGCCCAGATGCAGCAAAACAGGCTCAAACCATGATACTACCACCACCATGTTTCACAGATGGGATAAGGTTTTTATGCTGGAATGCAGTGTTTTCCTTTCTGCAAACATAACACTTTTCATTTAAACCAAAACGTTCTATTTTGGTCTCATCCGTCCATAAAACATTTTTCCAATAGCCTTCTGGTTTGTCCACGTGATCTTTAGCAAACTGCAGATGAGCAGCAATGTTTTTTTTGGAGAGCAGTGGCTTTCTCCTTGCAACCCTGCCATGCACACCATTGTTGTTCAGTGTTCTCCTGATGGTGGACTCATGAACATGAATATTAGCCAATGTGAGAGAGGCCTTCAGTTGCTTAGAAGTTACCCTGGGGTCCTTTGTGACCTCGCCGACTATTACACGCCTTGCTCTTGGAGTGATCTTTGTTGGTCAACCACTCCTGGGGAGGGTAACAATGGTCTTGAATTTCCTCCATTTGTACACAATCTGTGTGACTGTGGATTGGTGGCATTCAAACTCTTTAGAGATGGCTTTGTAACCTTCACCAGCCTGATGAGCATCAACAACTTGTTTTCTGAGGTCCTCAGAAATCTCCTTTTTTTGTGCCATGATACACTTCTACAAACGTGTTGTGAAGAGCAGACTTTGATAGATCCCTGTTCTTTAAATAACACAGGGTGCCCACTCACACCTGATTGTCATCCCATTGATTGAAAACACCTGACTCGAATTTCACCTTCAAACTAACTGCTAATCCTATAGGTTTGCATACTTTTGCCACTCACAAATAAGTAATATTCGATCATTTTCCACAATAAATAAATGACCAAGTATAATATTTTTGTCTCATTTGTTTAACTGGTTTCTCTTTATCGACTTTTAGTATTTGACTGAAAATCTGATGATGTTTTAGGTCATATTTATGCAGAAATATAGAAAATTCTAAAAGGTTCACAAACTTTCAAGCACAACTGTATATACCCTGTGGACTCCATTTTAAATATGCAAGCACAAGCACTGTATTTTTTTAGAATGCAGTTGTCATACAGTAATTCAGCCAGGGTTTCCCTCTCGATTGGGGTTCAAAAATGTAATCTATTTTTGGTTTTTATGTTAACTGTTGATTATTTTGTTTCTATATGTCAATGTGGATCTTGTTATCTTCATTGTGTTTTGTGGGTAATTCCGCAAGAGGCAGGGCCACCTGCCCCTCACCACGGGGGACTGCCCATGACATCCCGTGTAGTGGGAATAGGGGGCACCAGTCTATACTCTAGGTGTCTAGTATACAGGACCAACCATGACCAGATTGGTGGTGTAAGATGGGGAGACACGGACACAAAAGGGTTGGGTTTTGCAAAATCAAAGTGAGTTTTATTTACAGGTGCACACAAAGAAGAATAATTAAAGAATGTCCTGTGGGATATATATCTAAATACACAGTCCAATACCTCAAAGGACACACAGAAACAGTTATGAAACTGAGCCCAATAATGATTAATATACACTATTTACAAAGCTCACCGTAAGTCCAAAATGAAAAAGAAAATGCACAAAAACTTGTGAGATCCATCCGCCACCAAAGCTAATCAATCTCAAAATATATACAGAGGGAAAAATATTTACAAAAATCAAAGCACAAGCCACAGTGCTCGGTAAACTCACAATAATGCTCTACCAAGTACCTCTCTCAGCGCAGTCTAGCCAGAAGACCCAATCTTGAGGCTGGAAATTCCCATTTGTGATGGCACCGACCAATTAAGTTGTCGAACGTCATCCTTCTACATGAAAGCAATGATGTGTATACATCTCCGAAAGAGTGGTGTCTCTCCTATAAAAAGTGCAGGCAGCCGGTGCACATGTGTAGCTATGCCAGCATTTAAGACCCAAACTATGCTTCTCTCGAAACTGAAAGTAAACCGTTAACTAGCTAAATACCAGCTCCTGCTGCACGGGAGACTTGTCTTTCAACATGCCTTCTTGAACATACTGCTTGCATACCTGCATGCACCGATTCATAATGATGTGCAGTTTCTTGTAACTTTTCTAACGTTTCATTTTCTAATAGTTAACACTGTAACATAGTTTGTGAATAACAGTGCTCCCCAACACGGCACTTATTTTTTACTTATGCATTTAACAAACGTTTGTACTTCTGTAAGGCATAAGGCAGCCGATTCTTTATAATGTTTTCTTAGCCACTACCCCTCACCATTATAGAGATCTCAGTTAAATGAACTGTGGCTGCAGCACTTGGTAAACCCAAATATCTGTTATGATGGATGTAATTTAATTCCCCACGTTTCTTCTCATTTGGATTTTTAAATCCAGGTTGAAAATAAATTTGAACAGAATCAGTATTTTTCTGACTGCTTGCTACATGACATTTTAAACCTAGCTTTAAGCCCACCATCTTACAACTGCAGGAAAACCAGCTCCCTATCCAGTTGAACATAAGATGTTGATTTCCTGGTCCTTTCCAGGCCGATATCATCTGAAGGATTGAAGTTAATTCATCATGGTTAGTAATTGTGCTACCACCCTTCTCACAACACTAAATGTATCCATGAGGGGGCACATGGTACCTGGTAAGAGGTTTGTTAAAGATTGTAGCCTTTACTAAACCATATATATTGTCACACACATGTGTTTAGAAGACAACTAAAGTGCTTGAATACTTGTGATTCCATGCCAGACCAGGGGGTGGCAAAGTGCACTAATTTTCCCTCTCGATCTTTTGCAGACCATTCTAGGGAAATCCCACCCAGCTCTGGGGCAGCCACTGACATCACTTCCGGTTCCGGTATTGATGACATCACTTCCTTTGCTGGTCTTTAAAGCCGCCATCTTGTCTCTAGAAGATCAGTTCTATTTTAGACTCAGTTGGATGAACATGTTTTGTTATTTAAATCAGTTTTGCAGCCATGAACAATTATACGGGTGGCTGCCCCAAACCTTTTCAACGTTTGATGGTCGTTATTGTGACAGTGGTGTAGCCGGCAGGATTGAGAAAACCCAGAAGAGAACGGGACCGGACCTGAATCATGTCCAGGTGGGAGAGTACCTGGGCCAAGCTGTTGGGTGGGGATTGCGTCTCGGATTTCGGAAAGAACTGGTGCAGACTCCGCTCCTTTTGTCTATTTCCGGGCAACCTAAATTAAATACGGAGAGTTTCGATGGGACACACAGACGTACGCTGGTTTCTATGGGGGAAGCGATGAGGACTTATTATGCTCTCTCAGAGGAGAGAGCTGTCCTTCCCACTGGGGCTAAGGTACCAGAACAGAGTGGGGATTCCCCAGACCAGCAGGTGAGGAAAATACAAAATTGGAGATTTGACCCTAAGCGGTCTACCTGAGAGCAGCTTGATACTCTCTGGGAAGAGGTGGCAGGTTGGTTAAGGCCAGCTGAATGTACCACCTTTCAGTTAGTCAAGAAAGTGGCCTGCTTTCTGTTAATAAATAGCCTGCCAGAACATTTCACCCAGCCGGTCTGGGGAGAATTTACTAATGTAAACAAGCTCATTGAAACATCTAGTACAGCCTTGCAATTTGGGAGAGCAGAATGATCCTTAAGCGGACGCCGTACAGATTATGTTCCTCTTAATCTGCCCTCTTGGCATAAACCGGAGTTTGCACCAGAGTCCCCGATTCCGTGGGCGCGGCCCTCGCTCGGGAGCAAGGCAGAATGTAAACGGAGACAGAGGGGTGGATTGTGTGCACTTTCAAACGCCTTGTTACTGGCTCATGCAGGAGAGGTAACAGTGAACGGTTTCAAGGTAAAAGCTCTATTTGATTCTGGCAGCAACATTTTTATTGTTGATTGCCGATACATATTACCGCGACAGTGGTTAAAAACAAAGACCAGAATTACCTGTGTGCACGGAGATACCCGCTCCTATAAAACCGCCCGATGTTTCATCAGCCATGGAGGATCACTTAAAAGAATCATCGTAGTAGTCCTTCAAAATCCACCGTGCGCTGTAATTCTCGGGCGAGACTGGTCTGAAATTAAAAGCAGTGAAGTACTGATCTCTCCTAATTTGAAATTGGGCCTAGTTACAGACGGGAATCTGCCATCTCAAGTTGTCTCCACACCGTGTACTCAGCCGGTGGGGAGAGATATGGGAGACCAAGAGGAGGATGGGGAACTTCCTGGACCATCGCGGATCACTACGTCATCTATCAGCGCCTCTCAAGAATGGGAGGACTCTCCGCCCCTTGAGGTCAGACCAGACCCTCTCTCAGATCTGATCTTCCAATTTAGACAAACACCAGCCTCGTTTAAAAGGGAACAATGGAATGATGATTCCCTTAAATTTGTAAAGAATGCAGTTGTCCTAGTCAATGGCCAACGCACCAATCAGCCCATGCCACAAGGACCCCACTTTGTTATAGAAAATGATTTATTATATCAGGTTAGTGAGCACGAGGGGGGAGTGTGGAAGCTGTTGCTAATCCTGCGAACTTTCTGGTGGCAAGTTTGTGAGTTAGCATACGCCCACCCCCTAGGAGGCCACCTGGGCACCGAAAAAACACTAGAGCGTTTTAAGCTCGATTTCTATTGGCCGGGAATTAAAGAGGAGGTTCGCCGCTTCTGTATTTCATGTCCGGAATGTGAGCTGCGGCAAATTCCTAGGAGGGACCATGCTCCTCTTGTTCCCCTTCCCTTAACTGATGTCCCATTTGAAAGGATAGGGGTCGACATAGTGGAACCCCTGGAACCCTCAGCCTGAGGAAATAAATATATATTAAATATATATTAGTCCTCGTGGATGTAACCTGATATCCTGAAGCTGTTCCGTTTCGCTCAGCTAATTCTAAAGCAATCGCACGGGAACTTATGGGAGTCTTTGCGTGAGTTGGGGTTCCTAAAGAAGTCCTTACGGACCAAGGAATGCTGTTTACCTCGGAAATGTTCAGGGAAATGGCCAAGTTACTTAAAATAAAGCACTTGAAGACCGCGGTGTATCATCCTCAAACCGACGGTTTTGTAGAGAGATTTAATCAGACTCTCAAACAGATGCTTCGCAAGGTGGTCAGTGGGGATGGGAGGAATTGGGATCAGCTCCTCCCCCTCGTACTCTTTGCCTACAGGGAAGTCCCTCAAGCCTCAACGGGTTTCTCACCCTTTGAATTATTATATGGACGACAACCCTGGGGCATATTGGACATTTTAAAAGAAGGTTGGGAAGGAGAGGCTGTTCCCTCGACTAATATTTTGGAGTATATCGCGCAGTTACGCGATAGATTTAAAAAAATTCGGCCCATATTAAAAAGTCACATGGAGTAGGTGCAAGCAGCACAAGTCCACTATTATGACCATGGCACGACACTTGGGAGTTTCAAAAAGGGGATTGGGTCATGGTGTTGTTTCCCACCTCCCACTCTAAACTACTTGCCCACTGGCAAGGACCATACGAAGTTAAGGAGAGAAAGGGACTCGTCGACTATTTGGTGAAACAACCCAATCGTCGACCACGTGAATCCGCTGAAACCATGGAAGGAAAGGGACCCTGATCCCACCTCCGGCCAGCCCCGTTCCTTCTTTGCTCAGGTTACTACCCTTAACTTTGGGTCTAATCTGAATACCCAACAGAGGCGAGAGCTCGAAGCAGTTATCTCGTCCGTCCCGGAAGGTGGTAGATGAAAAATCAGGAAGGACCTCTCTGGTTGCCATGATATTGTGACTAAGCCCGGGGTCATAGTCCGAGAACGCCCGTATCGTCTTCCCGAGACAAAGAAGGCTGAAGTGGAACTCAAAATCAAGCGCATGCTGGATTTAGGAGTTATAGAGGAGAGTCATAGTCCCTGGTCCGGCCCAATTGTCTTGGTTTCTAAGCCTGACGGGAGTTGGAGGTTTTGCAATGACTTCCGTTGGCTTAATCAGGTCTCACAATTTGATGCTTATCCAATGCCTCGAGTGGATGACCTCCTTGAGAGGCTTGGACAAGCTGAATATCTGACCACACTTGACATGACTAAAGGGTACTGGAAGGTTCCTTTAATGGATTCCGCAAAGGGTAAAACCGCGTTTAGCACCCCTAGTGGGCACTGGCAGTATCGTGTCCTTCCATTCAGGTTACACTGGGCTCCTGCAACTTTCCAGCGTCTGGTGGACAAAGTGCTCCGTCCCCATAACATGTATAGTGTTACCTATCTAGATGACGTCATCATCTATTCCAGCACCTGGAAGGAACACCTACAGCATGTCCAAGCGGTATTACGGATGCTGGGTGAAGCCAGTCTGCGAATCAATTCAAAAAAATGTTTCTTTGGATTGAAAAAAGCCAAATATTTGGGCTACCTGGTGGGTCATGGTACTGTGAGGCCACAGTGCTCTAAAATAGAAGCGATTTTGACATGGCCCCGTCAGCGAACCAAGCGGCAGGTCCACGCATTTCTCGGCTTGGCAGGGTACTACTGCCGGTTTGTACCATGCTTTTCGGAGAGAGCCGTGCCCTTGACTAATTTAACAAAGAAGAGGGCTCCTAACATTGTGGTATGGACTGAGATGACTGAGGCAGCCTTCGTGATTTAAAAAAGGCCCTGACGCCAGCACCTGTTTTAAAGGCACCTGACTTTTCACTGCCTTTATCCTCCAGACGGACGCTTCGGACACAGGCTTAGGAGCCGTGCTGAGCCAAAGCGTCAATGGTGCTGAACACCCCGTCATGTTCCTGAGCCGGAAACTGCTGGATTGGGAGACCGAGTATGTGGCGGTGGAGAGGGAGGCTCTTGGGATTAAGTGGGCGATTACACAGTTGAGGTACTACCTCTTGAGTTGGGAGTTTACACTTGTCACGGACCATGCACTTTTACAGTGGATAAGGATTCCAAAGCATACAAAGCATAAGGAGTCTAACCCACGAGTCACGAGGTGGTTCCTTGATTTACAACCTTATAAGTTCTCGCTCGTTCATCGGAAAGGTTCTCTCCACGTCAACGCCGATGCTTTCTCCCATGTTCACGACCTCTCAGTGCAGAATGCCCGACCCAACGGGTCTGGGCTGGGGGAGGGTCCTGTCACACACATATGTTTTTAGACAACTAAAGGGCTTGAATACTTGTGATTCCATGCCAGACCAGGGGGTGATGAAGTGTACTAATTTTCCCTCTTGATCTTTTGCAGACCATTCTAGGGAAATCCCGCCCGGCTCTGGGGCAGCCACTGACGTCACTTCCAGTTCCGGTATTGATGACATCACTTCCTTTGCTGGCCTTTAAAGCCGCCATCTTGTCTTTAGAAGATCAGTTCTGTTTTGGACTCAGTTGTATGAACATGTTTTGTTATTTAAATCAGTTTTGCAGCCGGGAACAATTATGCAGGTGGCTGTTCCAAATCTTCTCAATGTTTGATGGTCGTTATTGTGACTATATATATATATATATATATATTAATATTATATCTTTTCCTAGCCTTACGGCAGTGATTCTAAAAAGAAGAAAGAATCAGATAACACTACAAGAAGATTATACTTAGCTTCTGTTTAATATTGGTTGAACATTCACAGTAAAATAATAGTTGATGTATACTAATAGTGCAACATATACTAAACTAA
>JANRMT010061414.1:35445913-35484314 GCA_026402145.1 Polypterus bichir lapradei | reverse complement strand
GCAAGGTTGTCAGGCAGAAATTTGCAGGATCGCAGAGAAAGTGTAATTTCTATACCACAGCAGCCGTGTAGCACCTTTCATAAGGGATCTGCTACTGAGAGATGATACAAATACATTTAAGCTGCTGTTAGTGCTACTTACCTGTTATGTTATAGTGCCTGTGGTGAGTGCCTGGGGCTACTACCCAGCCGGGACGCCCAGGAGGACCGGAGGAGGGCTTGTGCCTCCTCCAGACCATGAGGGGGTGACCGTCCTGGCTGCTTTGGGGACCACGGGTAGAGAGTTTAGAAGCTCAACCCTGGAGGGGCCCGTGGTCACCACCTGGGGGTGCCCCAATGCCTAGATAGCCATGGACCTCAGCACTTCCGTCACACCCAGAAGTGCTGGGGGGAAGAGGATCAGGGACACCCGGAGTGCTTCCGGGGACTGGGAACAACTGAATCTGTGGATCATTTCTTTGTACCTGGCGATCTAGGAGCCTGGGATGATCTGTCTCCTTGATTAAGCTATAGCTGCTATGCTGGTCTGTGCTTGATTCATTTTATTGTGCTTTATGACTAAGAACTGATCTGATGTTCACACCCACCTGGCTTGTGGCTGTGGGGTGATCATGCCTGTAATACCTAGCGTTACTTGTTTGTTACTGTATGTTGGAAGCTCCAAATCCTGCTACCTCCTCCTGCTATGCTTTCTGCTACTTGCTATTGCCGCTCATCGTCGCCACTGCACCGGCCCGTCTCACTGGCTCCGCTGTGCTGTGCTGCTTCTCCACTGCTATCAGATAAGTTTTGCTCAATATCATTCTAAAATACTCTCATGACAAACTCCTTCATTTTAAACAGTTTGTCCAGAGCAAATGATCTGGCCCTGGAAATAGAAGTGTCAGTGTGCCAAATTTACAGTATGTGAAAATAAATTCCAGTCACGGCTCTGTACAAAAAGAAGTCTCATCAACTAATATTGCATTGTTTAATTCTAGATCTTTTAATGGCAAAGCATTAGTGCTGTCATAATTCATCATTGACATCAAACTTGATATGCCGTGTTTAACGGAGATGGCAAAACCCAAATTAATTTACGTCTCTCATGGAGGCAACACCACCTGGTTACACTTTTCTCACAGACCCTCGTAGGTCAAGACAAGGCAGAGGACTTGCAGTAATTGTCAGAGTGGATTTAAACATCAAAAGAATCCCAATTGATTGTCCAATGTCTTTCGAGTGTCTGGCTCTTAAACTAATAACGGAATCAGGTCCTGTCTTACTGATTGTTCTTTATCGTCCTCCAAAATACAATGCATCCTTCTTATCTGATGTGACTGAACTATTACCCACTTAAGTTCCTTTTCCCAGAGAGTCATTCTTCTTGGTGATTTCAACATCCATATTGACATCCCCAAATCTAAACTGAGAAATGAATTCCTATCCTTACTGGACTGTTTTGACTTGACACAACATGTTGATTTTCCCACCCACTCTGGTGGTCATATATTGGATCTGATCTGTACATCTGGATTATCTGTTGCCAACACTTACAGCACTGATTTGGGACTCTCTGACCATAAAGCAGTGCTTTTCACTGTCTCTTTACCTTTCCCTCCTCTTACTTGTAAATGACAAATTTCTTACAGAAACCATAAAAATATCTGTCCCTCTATCCTTTCTGAATCCATTTCTGATCTTTTACTGTCTCCACCTATTCCATCAACACTAGATAGTCTTGTTGACCACTATAACACAGCCCTTTATTCAGCATTAGATAAAAACACCTCCTTTAAAACATAAGGAGTTTTCCATTAAGCGTTCAGCTCCTTGGTATAATTCAGAATTGCAATCTATGAAAGCAACTGGCTGACACCTTGACAGAATGTCACGTAAGACTGGCCTCACCGTGCACTTCCAGGTTTTCTCTGACCACCAAAGAGCTTACAGAGAAGCACTAAATGATGCCAATAACACCCATTATGGCAGAATAATAGAAAGTGGCCACAATAACCCAAGGGTTTTGTTCTCTGTAATTAATAAACTACTCCAACCTTCATCAGGCCCAACTACCTCTTCTACTCAAGTCTGTGAGAAATTCCTCCACTTTTTCCATAACAAAATTAAAGATATAAATAATTCAACTAATATAAATACATCATCTGTTTATATCTTTCCCTGTTTTCCCACTCCATCCAGCTCCTTCTCTAAGTTCTCACCAGTCACATCTGCTTTTGTTAATGACCTGCTTTGTAAGATGAGGCTAACTACTTGTGTACTGGACCCCATCCCCACCACACTACTTAAATCCTGCCTTCATGCCATAATCCCGACCATTACAACAATAATAAACACATCCCCAACACTGGCTCTGTACCGCTCACTTTTAAAATTACTTCTGTAACCCCAGTGTTAAATAAGTCTGGTCTTGATGCTGACAATCTTAACAATTTCCGGCCTATTTCCCACTTACTTTTCTGTCAAAGGTTCTTGAGCGTGTTGTAGCTTCCCAACTCACCAACTACTTAACTTCTAATAATTTGATGGAACCCTTTCAATCTGGTTTCAGAGCACAGCACAGCTGTGAAACTGCTTTGGAATGGGTAACCAATGATTTACTTATGGCAGCAGACTCTGGACAAACCAGCATATTAATTCTGTTAGACCTCAGTGCAGCATTTTACACTGTCAGACATTACATTCTACTGTCCAGAATGGAGAACATGCTGGGTATCTCTGGCACTGCCGCCCAGTGGTTCAAGTCCTATCTGACTGATAGGCAAGAGTTTGTTAGTCTTGGCAACAGCATGTCCAGCACAGCGCCAGTCACACAAGGAGTTCCTCAGGGCTCTGTCCTTGGCCCTCCGTTTTCTATATTTATATGCTTCCTCTTGGACATATTATTCGTAGCTTTGGACTGGGTTATCTTTTCTGTGCAGACCATACTCAACTCTATTTCAATGTTAAAAGTGGAACTTCATCAGAGCTTTTTCGGCTCACAACTTGCCTCAGTGAAATTAAAACCTGGATGGAGCAGAACTCTTTAAATTTAAATTGCAACAAAACTGAACTCCTGCAAATTGGGACTAAAGTGCAACTTAATAAAATGAGCTCCTTCCCAGTCCATCTTGGCAGTGATTGTTGTGGCGAAAAATCAACAAAAGGCTTTTTACCTGAAATGAAGGCTATTAGGACTCAGGATAGGCAAACAGAATTCATAGCTTTATTGCAATAAAACAATAGCACGGACTCAACCCAATTCGGCCAAATCAGATTGAGCCTCGAACAGTTCAGAACTCAAAACTTATATAGTAATTTCTTATCACTCCGACCTCGCTCATATTAGCTCATTTGCTGTTTTTCTCTGACTCCCCTCTGCACCTGTACGGCCGATACCTCGAGTTCTCATGGGAATCATTATTATCTCTTGACTTCCCCCTGCAGCTGGCCTCCGGTATTTTTACTGTCTATTGTCCATCTTTAGTTTCTGTTTTGCTTATTTTTTATTGGCCAAGGCCGAGCACATGTTCTCTTCTTCCATTTTTGGGCATTCTCTTATCATTTCCCCTTCCTTGGTTTTCAAGTTATTTCATATTTGGTGGCTGAAGCTAAGCTTTAATTAAAAAGAAATATGGCATGTACCTTTATTTAATCATTTGCAAGCATACCTGACTTGCCTTAATTTCTGCGCTAAGGTTAATGCTAATATATTTTTCTATATTTATTTATGCTAGTGTATTTTTTTTTTATTCTCCATACATTACATCATCTTGACCTGGTTAGTAGCAATGCCTTTTGCTGTTTCTGCTGATTCACTATTCCAGCTGGCTTCTCACGTGCCTACCAGGACCATTTTTCTGTATTATGTCATTGATATTGTTCCTCAGCTTCCTAACTTTGGAACAACAGGTGTACATGTTCCCCCCTTCTTCTGTCCTCGATAGTTTCTGTGTGTCCTTCTCTTTCTATTCTGTCCTTCCTTTCCAAAATTGGTAATTTTGCTTCAAGCTTAAAAATAATGCAATATGACAAATGTTTTTTATTTAACTATTTGCTTGACATATCTTATTTGCTTGGCATTCTATTTTATGCTAAATCTAATGCTTCAGAAGCTGTTAATTACTGTTATGGCTATTTATGCTAATATATAAATTTTTCTCTTCCATACAATCTCATCAGACCTGCCTCTACTGCAAAGAATCTTGGTTTCATTTTTGATTCCTCCCTTTCTTATTCCACCCACATAAATCACATTAAGAAACTTTCTTACTTTCACCACAGTAAAATATATTACATGTTTGCTACTTCATCTCCTTTTCTAATGCTGAGAAACTTGTCCATGCTTTTATCATATCCCGCATCGATTATTAATTCCCTACTGGCAGGTGCCCCTTCTAATCTTATATCACAGCACCAGCTTATTCAAAACTCTGCTGCAAGAGTCCTTACTTGAACAGTGAGCACATCACACCCATCCTGCTTCGTCCTTCACTGGCTCCCTGTGTCTTACAGAATTGAATAAAAAATTCTACTAATAACCTACAAAGCCTTAAATAACCTTGCACCAAACTACATCAGTGACCTTCTCCACCATTATGTGCCTGTCCGCCCTCTAAGGTCCTCTGATCCTAGCAATCTTGTTGTCTCCCACACTAATCTACATTCCATGGGTGGCAGGGCCTTCAGCTGTATAGCGCCCAGACTCTGGAATGACCTAGGAAAATTAATTAGATCAGCTGACTCAAAGAATTTTTTTTATAAAACTACTCGAAACTCATCTGTTCAGGAAGGCTTTTAGCTCTACCTGACTTTATTACCCTTCTTTCAGTTTACCTCTATGTCAAGATGTTCATGAAACCTATCTTACTCTTCTTTATTTATTTATCTGGTTTAGTACAATGCTATATACTGTATACCCTGCCGTTCTTTCTTAAATTTTGTGAAGTGCCTTGAGAATGGGAAAGGTGCTATACAAATAAAATGTATTATTATTATTATTATTATTATTATTATTATTATTATTATTGTAGACAACTGCTTTGTGCAGGACTCAAGGATGCTGGGTCAATGATGCAACACCAAAAGGTAGGTAGACTTTTATTGTCCCAGATGGAAATTTGTTTTGAGCAGGTAAGTACAAAATATAAGACATTGTTACACAGATTAAAAAAAATATGTAAAGACACAACAACCAATAACAAGTGTTATCATAACTACACACATTCAAGATTAGTACAAATAATAATTACCTTTAACAAAACACAAAATAATAACAGAATTCTGCAGCATTACTACAAGTAACATAATTCAAACTTCGTATAGCTCTGGAAATAAAAGAGTTCTTAAATCTGCATGCATGAAATATTTTCACAATAATGAGTTCTGTGGAGGTTAAATCTCACAGTTTATTTTTTAGGCTTTATCACAGGGGATAGAAAAGAAGACAAAACTATTAAACTGACAGCACACACAATGGCAGCTCATCAGAACAGTGAGTGCTGTGTCTCTGGCAGGCAGTGCTCAACAGAATTCTATTTCACGAACAGCTCCATTCTACAGATGCTCAATCGAATTGAGAACAGGGGAAATTGGTGACCAAATCAACACTTTTAACTCTTTGCTATTTTCCTCAAACCATTCTTGAACAATTTTTGCAGTGTTGCATTATTCTGCTGAAAGAGAGGCCACTGCCATTAGGAAATACCATGGCTATTAAGGGGTACACATGCTCTGCAACAATGTAGGTAGTATGTATCAAAGTAACAGCCACAGGAATGACAGGACCAAAGGTTTTTCAGCAGAAAATTGCCCAGAGCATCATACTATCTCCACCAGCTTGCCTTCTTCCCATAGTGCATCCTGCTGCCATCTCTTCCACAGATAAACGACACATGTAATTTATCAGACCAGACCACCTTCTTCCATTTCTTCATGGTCCAGTTCTGATGTTCACATGCCCATTGAAGACACTTTCACCAGTGGACAGGGGTTATCTCGCACACAGTAAGCTGTAATTTCCTGTATTTTCTGACTCCTTTCTGTCATGGTCAGCATTTTTTTCAGCAATTTGTGCTGTAGTAGCTCTTATTCGGATTTGGACCAGATGGGCTAGCCTTCACTCCTCATGCATATCAGTGAGCCTGTTGCCAGTTCACTGGTTGTTCTTCCCTGGAACACTTTTTCATAGGCAAAAACTAATGCATACAGTGAAAACACCCCATGATACCCACATTTTTGGAGATGCTCTGACCCAGTCATCTAGCCATCAGAATCTGTCACTCTGATTCTTATGCTTACCCATTTTTCTGCTTCCATAGCATCACATTCAAGAACTGACTTGCTGTCTAATATATCCCACTCCCTGACAGGTGCCACTGTAAAGAGATAATCAATGTTATTTACTTCATGATTTTAATGTTGTGATTGATTGGTGTATGTATTGTGTACATATTGTCACTCTCTATCAGTGTGTTTGCATGTACTCAAATGGGATAAGGTGAGTAACACAGTTAAGGCAGAAGCCTGGTTTCTTAAAAAAATCAATGTTTACATGCGCAAGTACACTTCTGGTGTTCTCAGTTGGCAAAATGGTCAAAACTGTGTAGAAAAGAGTTAAACATTATCATTTGCCACTGTCAATGTGAAACTAAGCATGATGCCTGTGATAATTTTCTTGTGATTTGTAAATATGTTTAGTCAAACTGACACTTTATTAATATATTTCTGTATATTACATCTTGCCTGAAGAAGGGACCTGAGTGGCCTCGAAAGTTTGCATATTGTAATCATTTTAGTTAGCCAATAAAAGGTGTCATTTTGCTTGACTTCTCACTACATCCACAATGGCTAACATGGTACAACACCCTAGTACTATTAATATATTTCTGTATTGGATTATATGCAGTACATTCCTTTCAGCTTGGCTCTGTGCTTGAGCTCTGTAAAGAAGCAGTGAACCAGTACATGTGCTTCTTGCCTTACAGTATATGCAGTGCTGCTACAATAATAATGCAGTTATCTTTACTTCAAAAAAATAAGTTTTGCATTAGGTTATTTGTTACTTTAAAAAGTAATTGGACTGTTTAATGCATATTACTTTGAACATGTTACCCTATCACTCTCAAGACCTGCTGTGTATAGCACTGTACGTTGAGCTCATCAGCATAAATTTAGCAATTTCTGAAATATTGAGACAGATAATGTGATCACCTGTGCATTTGCCTCTGGACATTTATTTTGTGGATTCTTCCAGCGTCTTCTGTCTGTGACATATTACGTTACCTTATGCAAAGCAAATACATGTACAAGCTATAAAATCATTAACTGTAATATGATTAAGAGTTTACATGACCAAATAATTCAGTTACTTGCGGAGAAATACATATTTGTTAGCCAGGTTTCTCAGAGACCAATAACCTGGTTTATCTAAATGAAATAAGAATTTACATATCATTTTAGAAGACAAGTGCTGAGAATAACTGTGTTAATAAAGCACATGTATATCAATATTAGTCAGTGAGCAAAACCGGCAACAAGTAAAATGTAATATGTGCAATCAGAGTGTGCTGATTTCTAAACTGTGGCCAAAGGTCTTCTTTTCATCAAGTGAATTTATTGATCTGAACAAGATATGCAGTTCACACACTGATCATTCACTACAGACAAGAAAATGCCAATTAATTTTGATGTGCCAAGTCTCCTCGTTTTTTTTAAAGAAGGACTGTTTAAATTAATCCTACCTGAGCTCACTGATGCCAGACACTTCTGAGAGACTGATGTATTTCTCATTGCTTTAGACAGAGAATCAACTGATTATTCACTCAGGCCCAAAGGTGTCTTCTTTAACATAAATCAGCACTAGTGCTCTGATGTCAATGCACTTTTGAAATATTGTTCTATTGTTAAAAACTCTTAACATTATCTTATGATATCACCATTGTTGTAGTGGCTAAAGCTAATTATAAGAACAAATTACATAATAAAAAAGTACCAGTGATTATCAAGGTATCTGATGAGGGCCTTCAGTTATTCAGTGATGACAAAGTGTAATATATTGTACCTGGTGACGACCTCTCATCTTAGACATACAGCAACATACAGCAGACTGCACTCAACCAGTCAGTGAAAAGATTCCAGTCTTTTTAATTATGTAGAAGTATGGCAAAAGAATGGTTCTCAGAATATAAACTGTAACAAATGGAAAATATTTTAGCCTTACAGTGTTTTAACAAAGATTAGAGAGAAAAGCCAAGCAAAATGACACCTTTTATTGGCTACGTAAAAAGATTACAATATGCAAGCTTTCGAGGCAACTCAGGCCCCTTCACGCAAGATGTTACATCTTATTTGTACCAGTACATTTAAATTAGAAAATGAGATCATATATAACATTTAACTTGATATTTTGTTCTCTGATAACAGTTTATATATAGGAAGTCTTATTTCTTTTAACCAGATATTTACCCACAACTCTTAATAAATGACTATTTTGAGATTTGAATATTTAATGTCAGAAGGCTGTGGTGGACTGGGGCCCTGCCTGGGGTTTGTTTCCTGCCTTGTGCCCTGTGTTGGCTGGGATTGGCTCCAGCAGACCCCCGTGACCCTGTAGTTCGGATATAGCGGGTTGGATAATGGATGGATGGATGTCAGAGGGTTGTTTCTGAACTATACCATTTATCTATTTGGTGATTGGTATAAAGGAAATGCTTCAAAATCATTGTATGTAAATGAATCTAGCTGATTAATGGAAACTTTCTTGTTAAATTTCTTCAGGCTGCCATGTTGCATTAAATGAAGCATGTGGTTTTCCACCAGTAAATATAAATAAAGGATGGTCATGTTGATGTTAATTTATAATGGTGGTTGAAGACTCTTCTTTATTTACTGAGTGTTTTCTTCAACAGATGGGAAGATAAAGTTTTCTGATGACAGGATTCATGCAAAACATTAATGAATATCCATACAGAAATAAGGCAACTGAACTGGTAAAATAGAGACACATAAACAAGCTGGAAATAAATGGCAATAAAATGTAAGTAATGTTGATATTCACATGGGGCAAAATAAAACTCTCAGCTTTATAAATCATCAATTTTTCCAAACCCACTTATCCTGAGGTGGGACACAGGAAAAGCTGGAGCATATCCCACCAAGCATCATGCTTAATGCAAAAACAATCCCTCGACCTGGAGTCAGACCTTTGCAGGCTGTAAATATCAGGTCAGGTCAGGATGGGGAACACGTTGCTGCACCCACCACACAATGAAACAGCTTGGGAACTTGGTTGACCACACCCAGGCAGACATGCAGTCCAGTTCCACCCAACCATGGAAGTGACCATCTATCTGCTGCAGCCAGGTGTTACATGGGTGTCCCCTTGGCCTGGTCCAGCCAGGTCAACAATGAGGATCCTGCGAGCCAGATAACCCTTGGGGAATCAGCCCACATGGCCGTAATGCTGTAACTGACACTCTCTCACAATGTAGGTAATGTGCTTCATTTGGGACTCCATGAGCAAACACTCATTCAATAAAAGTGTAGTGGCTGGAGGTGCTGCACCTCTGTAAGGATACAATTCACATGCACTGCAGAATGGGAGGAGGCGGGGTGATGAGTGGAGAGGCAACAGTTATGTATATAATTTAAGCATGGTTAATAATAAAGTGAGTAGTTTTTGCCTGCATTGAGAAAGTGTTGTCTGGTATATTTTCTTCCCTCGCAGGGTGCTACAGTGGTGACCCCGATGTGATTTGGACGATTCCAGAGTTACATTAGACATGTCTGCCAACACAGTGGCATTAAACTTACCAGAGTTTTGGGAACAGCAAGCCGCAGTGTGGTTTGCCCAAGTGGAGGCACTATTCACATTGTGGGATATTACAGCAGATGATACGAGATACTACTTGCTACATTGTTGCAGCTCTCAGCAGCTCCACAACATTCAGAGTGGTGAGTCTGCTTGAAAATCCCCTAGACACGGACAAGTATGTACCCTTAAAGGCATACCTTTTAGAGACATATGGCCTCATGGATTCAGAGTAGGTGTGGCAACTATCACTGCTGGTCCTCGGAACCACAAAACCCTCCGTGTTAGTGGATCAGATGTTAGCTTCGCAAGGGAGCCATAAGCCCTGGTTTATATTTAGAGAGCTGTTTCTGCAACAGATGCTGGAACAACTGTGCACTGCCCTGGACGATGTGTCTGTTGTTGACTAACGAGAGTTAGCCAAGATAGCTGACAGCCTGCACTCTGCTTTGCAGAGCTACCTTTCTCCTGCAACCTGTTAGCAAGAATGTGGTTCGCACTGCTCTACCTTCTCTTGCCGCAATCCTGACAATTGACTTGTGTTTTCACCATGCCCACTTCAGCAAGAATGCAAAGAAATTCCACCCACCTTGTAAGTTTACCCCACCCAGGTTGGTGAAGCCTAACTCATCAGATCCCGCAGACCACCAGCTCTATAAAACATGCCCAGTCTGGCCACCATTTTCTATATAATACTGGTGCACAAGTTAGCATGCTTCCTGCATCATCTATTGATGTTGCTTCAGGGATAGAAGGGCCCCTTCTAGAGGCTGCTAATGGCACTAGGGTTTCCACCTACGGAACACAGCATACCAACCTATCTTTCAGGTGCACAGTTCAATTCACTCACTGACCACCTTATGCAGCATTTGTTTGAGCATCTGATTAAAGCTCTCTACTAAGCCGGCCATTTTGGGATGGTATACAGAGGCTTTTAAATGCTTAATGTGGAGTAATTTGGAAACCTCCTTGAAGTTTCCGAGGTAAATGGTGTTCCCTGGTCCATTAGGACTTCTTCCCTGGTCCATTAGGACTTCTTTTGGGATGCTGACCTGTGCAAAGACCCCAGCCAGTTCTCATGTGATAGACTTCAAATTAGCCACTCTTAAGGGGGTGGCTTCAGGATATCGGGTGGCATAATCCACAATAACCAGAATGTATTTGTGGCCTCTAGAGGCATGTTCTAGGGGTCCGAAAAGGTCGATCCCTAACCGCTTGAAGGGAATCTGTTTCAATTTCTGTTTTTGGACACAAAATGCAAAAATGACAGAGCTTCTCATTAATTCCCAGCCAACAGAAATGGAGTTTAATTCTCTCCAAGGTTTTCTCAGTGCCTAGATGTGCACCTAATAAGTGTTCTATGTGGTAATTCAAAGACTTCTCACCAGAAAGTCCATGGCTGTAACTGCAACTTCTGTACCTCACTCTCATGTTCAGTTACCTGATATAATAACTCACTTTTAGGACAACCACTTTTAATGCAAACTTTATGGAATCATCATTCTATTGTTTGCATTTGAAAAAAGCAGGTGACTGCTAAAACTGAAATTGTAATTGGGTAAGTGGATCATGTGCCAGCTCAGTGGAGGAAGCCATGCTCCGTGACACCGTATCCTCCTCCTGGTCTATGTCATCAGACATTGACAGCAAAATGTCACTCCTCTCCAACTAAGTGGCTACATCAACATGTGTAACCATGGTGTGGGAGCAACCTGTGATGACCCTTTCCCATCATTGACAAGGCCTAGTGCTTTCTTAGAGGTGGGGAAGATACTTTCGCTACTAATGTCTGACCAGTCTTGCTCAAAGAATTACAGGGATGGGAGGATTGCGCATAAAAACACCCGGAGTTTTCTTGTGAATCCCCTAAAAGTGATAAAATATTGAGCAGACCGATACCCCTAGATTGGATACAGGTCAGACTGGTCAATCCAGGCTCCCATTGTTGTTCCATGGGCTCACAGAAACAGTGACAGTTGGGAATACTGTGGCCAAGCTCTCCACACTTGGAACAGTGACATAGTGTGGGCGGCTTCTCCTTTGGACACAATTTAGGGTCAGCATCATGCCGAGAGGGCTCCCCTGTAGTAACCTTTCTTTGTTGTGATGTATGACTCTCACTGTGTTCTTTCGATTTATATTCTTGCCTCTGGACCTGATGGGCAAGATGTTCAGGTAGGGCGTATATGAAGAAGTCACAGGTGATCTACTCCACGATTTTTTTGAACTAGTCTCTGGTTTTAGCCACCGACCTACACAGCCCCAGATTTCATAAGCTTGGACACAGGTTTTTTGGGATCAAAGGACCAGTCATGACAGGCCCTAGCCTGCTGGTCCGGAATGATGGCATATATCAACAGCACCTCTGTCTTGAGTTTATGATAGTCACCGGCTACATCTTTGTCAAGGTTCATAATAGGGGCACTGTGCTGGTCTCCACAGGAAAGGTGCAATTATGTGTGCCCACTCTGTGCAGTCCCAGTAATGACGCACAGCTGTATGCTCAAAAATTAACAAGTAAGTCTACAATCTGCCATCTTGCAGATTTTTCTCTTTTCCTCACTTTAAAATGATGCTGGTTCCTTGATGCTAAGGAGAGAGACAAAAATTAGAGCTTCATCTGAGAACACCTAGAAGCTTCCCTGAACATTTGCACTGCCACTGTGCATGAATGTCACCAGGTAATTGCATTATGTTGCTTGTTCCCTCATTCGCATTAAACCTACTAGCACATAGGCAGTGACACTATGAGGTCAAACAGAGATGAGGGCCAGCAGATTATACTGCCATGCAACCTGATGAATGGGAAAAAGAGAGCAGATTTATCATTATAATATTCTAAGGGGGCAGCACGGTGGCACAGTGGTAGCGCTGCTGCCTTGCAGTTAGGAGACCCAGGTTCACTACCCAGGTCCTCCCTGCGTGGAGATTGCATATTCTCCCCGTGTCTGCATGGGTTTCCATGGGTTTCCTCTGGGTACTCCAGTTTCCTCCCACAGTCCAAAGACATGGAAGTTAGGTGCATTGGCGATTCTAAATTGTCCCTAATGTGTGTGTGTCCTGCGGTGGGCTGGCGCCCTGCCTGGCGTTTGTTTCCTGCTTTGCGCCCTGTGTTGGCTGGGATTGGCTCCAACAGACCCCCGTGACCCCGTAGTTAGGATATAGAGGGTTGGATAATGGATAGATGGATACTCTAAGGTAGTGTTTCTCAAACTATTTACATAATATGATGAATCACCCAATAATTGTGTAGTAAACTTAGCCATGTTTGTCCAGATAGACAGATACTTTATTAATCCCAAGGGGAAATTCACAATCTCCATGTATGAATTCTGTGCCAAGTATGACACCATCCTCTATTTAGCATACTATTTATTGTGGTAAAATGCAATCTGAGACTTACCCCATAAACAATACTATTGATGCATCACAGAGAGCTTTCATTTCTATGTTTGCTGTTGTTATGGTAATAATACTCTTCTAGGAGCCCAGCATGGTACTGATTTTCTTATTTTTGTTCTCAAATTAGAAAATTTAAGAACTGTTGATCTACAGAACTAGGGCTTCATGTATAACACTGTGCGTAGAATTTACACTAAAACTGGAAATGTGGAAAAAATTCAGATGCATAAAACTGTGCATAAACAAAGTTCCACTCACTGTTCTTTTATTCCTAATCAATGTGAATTTTAATGCACATGCATGCGCCTACAACCCCAACCCATCCCATCCATGAATTTCAAATATTTAACCTCCTTAGCATTGCATTTTATTCCAAAAAAACTTGGCATGAATAATAACATTTTTATTAAATCTCAAAAGTATAATAATGGTACAAATAATAATAGTAATGATGAATAAAAATAATATGAAATGAACAATAAGAACAAAAATAATAATAACAGTAATATGTATGTAACAGTAATGATGCCAAAACAGTAAATAATCTCAAAATGAGTCCTTTGTGTGGTAAATCTTAAAGCACAGTGAAAGACACAATCCACCATCATAGTTGGGACAATAACAGCGTTTCGAACGCGTCTCTATAGTGGTAGTGTGGATAATGGATGTGCAGCAATGATTTGTTCTACAAGCTGGCATGTAAAGTTTGCATGAGATGCAGTTTTGCTAGCTTTTTGTTTGTATCAGACAAATGCATTCCAAATGCACTGTCCCACCAGATGACAAAATATCTTTTTGTAGTATGTCTTTTGTTGCAACCACATAGCGGAATAGAAAGTCAATTCTTGATCCACATAATCTACGCCATCCATCGTGCTGTTGTAGTTGACCACAGCACAAAGCTTCATAACCTGCTTGTTGCCTTTTTCCCTGTACAGTGACTGTAGTTGCAATATGTACAATGCTAAGAAGACAAACATCTTTCTTGTCTTTCCATTTCAGCGCAAGCACTTTACCCGTTTACAATTCTACTAGCGCAACTTGCTGTAATTTAGCTCTGCCAAAGTCTTCAGGCATGCCACGACTGTTGGGATACATTGTTCCATATGCATCAGTCTTTCTTTGCAGCAAGATGTCAAATAGCTCTGGTGAAGTATAAAAATTGTCCATGGTTACACAGTAACCTTGATCCAGCCAAGAATCTATCAGATTCAGCACTGATGACATAGCAGTGCTGTATCGTATTTCAGATGAAAATTTGTCCCTTTCGTTGTGTACAGAACCGAATGCCAGATATATCCTGTTTTAGAGTCACAAAGCTTGTAAAACTTTATACCAAATCTTGCTCTTTTTGATGTGATATAATGTATCCATGACAGTCTGCCCTTATAAGCCAAGAGACTTTCATTATTGCTGACATCACAGACCAGAATGTAAATGCTCCAAAATTTTGCTACAATGGCCTGGTATATCTCAGAAAAATTCATTCAGTTTGGGAGCTGGATGGGTATTCTCATCAAAGTCTTCATTGTTGGTAAAGTACAGATATTTCATAATTAGTGAAAACCTGCACTCAGACATAATTTCTCCAAAGAATGGTAGCACTGACAGCAATTTTATAGCCTGATTGATTCTCGGTTCTAACTAACGCACGACTCATCTGTACAGTTGCCCGAGTGACACTCGGAACTAACGCCTTTAGCACTGCTTTTGCAGCCCAAATAATGCTCAGGTCTAACGCTAAGAATGCTACTTCTTCTTCTTCTTTTGGCTGCTCCCGTTAGGGGTTGCCACAACGGATCATCTTCTTCCATATCTTTCTGTCCTCTGCATCTTGCTCTGTTACACCTATCACCTGCATGTCCTCTCTCACCACATCCATAAACCTTCGCTTAGGCCTTCCTCTTTTCCTCTTCCATGGCATCTCTATCCTTAGCATCCTTCTCCCAATATACCCAGCATCTCTCCTCTGCACATGTCCAAACCAACGCAATCTCGCCTCTCTGACTTTGTCTCCCAACCGTCCAACTTGAGCTGACCCTCTAATGTACTCATTTCTAATCCTATCCATCTATCCATCCTCGTCACACCCAGTGCAAATCTTAGCATCTTTAACTCTGCCACCTCCAGCTCTGTCTCCTGCTTTCTGGCCAGTGCCACCGTCTCCAACCCATATAACATAGCTGGTCTCACTACCGTCCTGTAGACCTTCCCTTTCACTCTTGCTGATATCTGTCTGTCACAAATTACTCCTGACACTCTTCTCCACCCATTCCATCCTGCCTGCACTCTCTTTTTCACCTCTCTTCCACAATCCCCATTACTCTGTACTGTTGATCCCAAGTATTTAAACTCATCCATCTTCGCCAACTTTACTCCCTGCATCCTCACCATTCCAGTGACCTCCCTCTTATTTACACACATGTATTCTGTCTTGTTCCTACTGACATTCATTCTTCGCCTCTCTAGAGCATATCTCCACCTCTCCAGGGTCTCCTCAACCTGCTCCCTACTATCGCTACAGATCACAATGTCATCAGCAAATGTCATAGTCCATGGAGACTCCTGTCTAATCTTGTCTGTCAACCTGTCCATCACCATTGCAAATAAGAAAGGGTTCAGAGCTGATCCCTGATGTAATCCCACCTCCACCTTGAATGCATCCGTCACTCCTACCGCAGACCTCACCACTGTCACACTTCCCTCGTACATATTCTGTACAACTCTTACGTACTTCTCTGCCACTCCCGACTTTCTCATACAATACCACAACTCCTCTTGAGGCACCCTGTCCTTCTGGCCTTCTCTAAACTTCTCCATCAACATCCTCAGAGTAATCATTGCATCTGTGGAGGTCTTTCTTGGCATGAAACCATACTGATGCTCACTAATCAACACCTCACTTCTTAACCTAGCTTCCACTACTCTTTCCCATAACTTAATGCTGTGGCTCAACAATTTTATTCCCCTGTAACTGCTGTCCTGCAAATCCACCTTATTCTTAAATATCGGCACCAGTACACTTCTTCTCCACTCCTCAGGCATCCTCTCAAACAATCTGATTAAAAACTCCACTGCCATCTTTTCTAAATACCTCCATGCTTCCACAGATTTGTCATCTGGACCAACGGCCTTTCCATTTTTCATCCTCTTCATAGCTGTCCTTACTTCCATCCATTTTCCAACCCGCTGAATCTGAACACAGGGTCACGGGGGTTTGCTGGAGCCAATCCCAGCCAACACAGGGCACAAGGCAGGAACCAATCCCGGGCAGGGTGCCAACCCACCGCAGGCTGTCCTTACTTCCTCCTTGCTAATCCTTTGCACTTCCTGATTCTCTATCTTCACATCATCCAACCTCTTCTCTCTCTCATTCTCTTCATTCATCATCCTCTCAAAGTACTCTTTCCATCTGCTCAACACACTCTCCTCACTTGTGAGTACGTTTCCATCTTTATCCTTTATCACCTTAACCGGCTGCACATCTTTCCTAGCTTGTTCCCTCTGTCTAGCCCAGGCGTGTCAAACTCACTACCATTGGTGGGCCGCTTCGACTGCCACACGTGCATCAACGGGCCGCACTGTAACAAATACTATTATACTATTATGCAAAGTTACTGTAGCTTTCTTTCCAATACTGAAAACTTTAAAAAATGTAACACTTAAAGTATAAAGTTTAAAGAAAAGCAGTTTATTTCTAAACAAACTCCGTACAACATCGTACAAATAGAGTCTTAGCCTCTTAGCTAAATTCTTATATTATTAAAATTATATTATATGCATTGCTAATATAGGAGTTTTGCAGTGTGAGATCTATTTCTTTTGTCCTGACACTTGGTATCTCTTGTTAGTAACCAGTTTGTCAATATCAGGCTTAACAACTTGTGCAGCTGCAACTTTTATGAGGGATGAAAGGTGCTCGACAATAAGTCTTGAGTGATGTGGGGTTTTGGAAGCTTTCATTAACGAAAACAATTGCTTGCAAAGGTAAGTGCTTCTGAACATAGACGGTACTCTCAATGCCAATTTACGGATCTGCACATGTGATGGGGAGGCAGGTAAGCATACAAGCCTGGCATACCAACTTCGTTGTATTTTGCCTTCAGAATAAAATCTGACTGCAGTTCAATCAATTCCATTTGGATATTCTCAGGCGCATTCTCAACGTTGTAAGAGTATGGTGATGTAAACAGACCAAAGTCCTGTTCGTGTGAACTGAAATCACGAAAACGCTCAATGAATTCATTGCTCAGTAATTCAAGTTGGAAAACAAATCCACCAAAAATCAAATTTTACTTTACTAAGTTTACTTCAAAGTTTATATTGTAAAATAAGCAGATATGCAAAAAGCCAACTGACCTACACTAATTTTACAAACTCAAAATCACAAAAATATGTTAATAAACAACTCACCAACTTCTCGCGTCCACTTCAGATCTTCAGCAGTAGTCTGCACTAACTGTTCGTTACAATACTAGCACAAAATGACATAAAACTAGAGCAAAAAAATGTTAAAATAAGAGGGCTATTACTACTCGTGATGGTCAGTTCTGCTCAGTGGCCAGTCTCAGCAGCCCAGCCAGTAGTGTAGCCTAGCAGAGACGGCTCTAGGCTTGTGGCGGCCCTGGGCAGAGAAAGAATCGGTATCCCCTTTGCCCACCAATGTCAATATGGTATCGTATGCACGGCGGATGGCCACATCCATTGCAGACACTGCATTGCTGCCTCATGCTCATGACACGCTTCTGTATGCGCGTGTCCGTAACTTGAAAACCAAGTGGCAGCCCATGATATTCTCATTACAGCAGAACATTATAATACTACATATAGCTTACTGCTCCGACTCTAGTGACATTAGTAAATACAGCGTACTAATTAACAAGAAACACAATGTTTTTTGGCCACTTGCCGTCAGCTGTGTCATTATTTTCTCTTTCTGTTTTATATTCAATATATATTGGCGTGGCGGCCCTGTGCAGGTGCACAGTTTGCACATGCCTAAGGCCGCCCCTGCTGCCCGCTGCTGCAGCCTAGCACTTCAGTTGTGACGTTGCGGCTCATTAACTTTGGTCAAGGCTCGTGGCTATACTAGCAGATGACGTTTCCGGTACCAGAATGCCAGAGGTAAGAAAAGTCAATAAGTAACGCTGAAGATGCAGAATGATTCAATCACAAACAATAGTAATCATTTTGTACAAGTTCAGTGCTAACTGGGATCTGTCATGCAGCCCAGGGGCAGCGTGTTTGACATGCCTAGTTTAGCCAATCTGTACAGGTCATTTTCTCCCTCCTTATTGTCTAACCTCTCATACAACTTATCATACACCTTTTCTTTAGCCTTCACCACCTCTCTCTTCACCTTGCACCTTATCACCTTGTACTGTTGTTTACTTTCTGCATCTCTGACTATCCCACTTCTTCTTTGCCATCCTCTTCCTCTGTATACTCTCCTGTATTTCCTCATTCTACCACCAGGTTTCCTTTTCCTCCTTCCTCTTTCCAGTTTCACACCAAGCACCCTTCTTTCTGTCATCCTTACTACATCTGCAGTAGTTTCCCAGCTGTCTGGTAACTTTTCACTGCCATCCAGTGCCTGTCTCACTTCCTCCCTAAACTCAACCTTGCAGTCTTCCTTTTTCAACTTCCACCATTTGATCCTTGGCTCTGCCCTCATTCTCGACCTCTTCTTGATCTCCAACGTCATCCTTAAGACCACCATCCTATGCTGCTTAACTACGCTTTCCTCTGCCACCACTTTGCAGTCTTCAATCTCCTTCAGATCAACTCTTTTGCATAGGATGTAATCTACCTGTGTGCATCTTCCTCCACTGTTGTACATAACCCTATGTTCCTCCCTCTTTTTAAAATACGTATTCACCACAGCCATGTCCATCCTTTTGGCAAAACCCACTATCATCTGACCTTCTTCATTCCTCTCCTTGATACCATACCTATCCATCACCTCCTCGTCTCCACTGTTCCCTTCACCAACATTCCCAGTGAAATCCGCTCCAATCACCACTTTCTGTCCCTTGGGTACACTGTTCATCACTTCATCCAACTCACTCCAAAAATCTTTTTTCTCACCCATTGCACACTCAACTTGCAGTGCATATGCACTAACAACATTCATCATCACACCTCCAATTTCCAGCTTCATACTCATTACTCTGCCCGACACTCTTTTCACCTCCAAAACACTCTTGACATACTGTTCCTTCAGAATATCTCCAACCCCATTTCTCCTCCCATCCACACCATGATAGAACAATTTGAATCCACCTCCAATCCACCCTTCCATTTAGTCTCTTGCACGCACAATATATCAACCTTCCTTCTCTCCATCATATCTGCTAACTCTCTCCCCTTACCAGTCATACTGCCAACATTCAAAGTTCCTACCCTCAGTTCCACTCTCTTTACTTTCCTCCTCTCCTCCTGCCTCCAGACACGTCTCCCCCACTTCTTCTCCTTCTTCGGCCAACGGTAGCCCAATTTCTGCCAGCACCCTGTTGGCTAACAGTACTGGTGGTGGACATTGTTAACTTGAGGCTCGACCGATCCGGTATGAAAATTTGTATTGTTGTCCGCATATTGATTTGGCAAAATTTTACACCAGATGCCCTTCTTGACGTAACATTCCAAATTTATCCGGGCTTGGGGCACGAAGAAACACACTGGTTTATGCATCCCCTATGGCTGGGTTAACGCTAAGAATGCTACTATGCGATCACTATAAATAGCCCATTATGTTCAGTGTTTTGTTAAAAGATAATGGTAAAAGCACATGGAAAAAATAAGAATTTCACTGAATGTGAAGTGGAGGCAAGGAAAAATGTATTATTTTTTGGCTTAAGCAGTGATATAAGCAACAAAAGGAAATTGATGGAGCAATACAGTGTGGCGGAGACTTTCAAGTTCAGAAAGTCACACAGTGCCCAAAAATAAAAAAAAAGTTTATTCCATCTGTTTATCCTATTTCAGACAGGATTACAAAATCTGCCCCCTGTGCTGAGGACGCAACTCCAGACAGTGATGGTGCTGCTGTGTCGAGCACATCTTCAGGCACTTGCGGCATACACACCTCTGCCTCAGAAACAACCGATTGACCATCTGGCTGATGGACACCTATCTGGAGTCACAAAATGCAATAGTGGATGCTGTAAGAGATGTGGCCAATGAACCAAGGAATATAAGGGATATACTATATGATATTGACCACAAATTAAATTAATTGGTTAAAAATTAAATGCAAATTCATACTCTGAAGGCACCTCTATAGTGAAGTGTTGGTGCTGAGTGCCACAACAGATAGATTCTCTGCTCTTTACATGGCTCTTTGAGGTGACTCACTATCCTTAAAAGGACTGCTTGCCTTTTGCTGCACTAGTTGGAAAAAGCACCTGGGACTGTGTGGAGCTGCTGTTTTTATAGGCCCTTCTGCTATAGATAATGCAATGCCGGATCGTTCTTTTGGTGATTCATCCCTGGTTGATGTAACTTGTCCAGGGCTGTTGCAATAGCAATATGCGTGCAGTTGACTGCTCCGATTCAATTTAA
The DNA here is from genome assembly GCA_026402145.1 of Polypterus bichir lapradei. Classification (NCBI taxonomy): domain Eukaryota; kingdom Metazoa; phylum Chordata; class Cladistia; order Polypteriformes; family Polypteridae; genus Polypterus; species Polypterus bichir. The sequence continues at coordinate 35,463,563 of JANRMT010061414.1, read as the reverse complement.
AAACCAGACTTTGCTGCAAATTGCACTTTTATGTTTGCCAGTTCAACCACAATGTAAGTAAATATTTTATATCTGGATGACAAGTGTATAATACCATCCCATACAGCTGGCATGGCACAACTAAGTGATGATTGTTGAATACCTGATCAGTCAGCAGCTTCATGTTGAAAAGTTCCTGTGACTAAAAATCTGAGGATGGACAGAACTTTCAAAGGAGCAGACAGAGCACAATTCCTCAAAGTCTGCCTTTGTAAAGCCGGCACCAGTTCAACACAAAGCTAGAAGAGGATAGCTCATCGAAATCGACGTAGAAGCCTGCCATCGTCATCTATAAATATGGGCTCTCTTCTAATTCTTCCATTTGCGATGTCTTCTAACAATGTTAAAGCAGCTATGGTAGTTGGCACAATGTGGTCACTCCTTGCACCATTATATTGTTGCAGAATGATTACATTCAAGTGAGTTAAATTTGTAAACAATATGCAATTCATTTTGGTGCATTTGATAAATCCTCATCATTGCTATGAACTTGGGTTTACACCAAGTTTAGTTTTTATACATCTCCAAGTGTGTATGGAAATGGGTGTATGCAGCATTTTTCTGCATATGCACCTTTTATACATGATGCCCCTGAACACTGTGATTTGGAGCCAAATAAGCTAGTGGGCCTATAGAGAAACTCTTGACTGATTGTGAGGTAGTTAAATGTGATACTGTACCTCTTCTGGTAACCACAAGCTCCTAGGACTTTTAAAAGCTGTGAACAATAAACCAGGTTTGACACCCCTCATCTGGAACAAAATACAAACTAACACAGCTCTAGGGATGAAAGAGCATCCTGACAGGGTGACTGAGATGAAACAAGCTGATGTCAAGACAGAAGTACAGACAATGCTGGCTCTGAAGGTTATCCTTGATAAAGTCCAACTGCAGTCAAGTCAGGTGGCCTTTGGCACTTCTGCAGTCACTTCAGATGACTGTACATAGTCTGTAAGTTTGACACTTATCCTATGACAAGTGTAGATATAGATGTAGAAACATATGACCTAAAGATAAAGGCACATTTCTTTAACATGCAGTGCAAGAGAAAAGAACACATATACTGGTCACTGGCAGTATCTTTTCCTACCTTTAGATTTCACAAGGCACCAAGATCCTTCCACTGTCTAATTTTAGTTTTAAAAACATGGCATATATTGATGACAATGTTATTTTTTTATCCACTTAGTATGTATATTTGGATCACCTGAAGAAAGCACACTACTTCCTTAAAGTTGCAGGAGTTCACATCAGCCCTCCAAAATATAACATTGACATACAGAAAGGTAAACATGGATTAACCAGTTTGGAGAGAACAGATCAAACCTCAGCAATCAATACTTCACATGGTCAAGTCATCGCCAAGACCCAAAACCAAAAAACAAGTGCATGCTTCCCTTCGTTTTACTTATGTTTTATACTTAAATATGCTGATAGAACCACAATATTGACAGATTTGGCAAAGAATGGACATCTATTACAGTGGTTTGAACTTCACAGAAGTAAATGTGAATTTGATGGACATTTTTGTTGTTTGTTTGTTATAATATTTTTTGAGCTTCTGAAAAAAGTTACATTTCCCAATGGGAACAAATAAAGTACTATTTATTTATCAAATTGAAGACACCTGATTTCTCACTACAATTTAATTTCTTGTGTTTCCTTGAAAGAACTGGGTACAGTCCTTCTCAGAATGTCAACAATCCCCAAATGTGGTAGTTACTGCGGTGATTATTGCGGGGATCGTTACCTTCGGCTAAGACTGTTCATTTCAGTCTTCTCTGTGCTCCAAGGATGGAGTAGCAAGCCCATTTGGAGTCGATGCTGCCAGCTCGCGATTGGTGAGGCCTTTTTCAGTTCCAATGAACCTTTTGGAATTGATGAGGTCTCCTGGCCCAAAATCATCTATCTATCTATCTATCTTAGTTTGTTTTCTCTTTGCTTGTAACTATTTCTTTGACATCTTTTAAGGCACTATACTAAACAGCTACAGCCTTTGTATGAAAATGTGCTATGGAAATAAATGTTGTTGTTGAATCAGAGCTTGGGAAGAACATTATGTTACAGATCTCTTTACCTCCTTGTAATATTTGGAATAGAAGCATAGAAAAAGACCTGGTACTCAGTCAGAGAGCTCTAGATGGCTTCAAAGAATGTTTTCTCTTTCCTTATGTATGGACAAGAGGTTACTGTGGAATGGACATGCCCATGAAAGACAAGACAAAATCATTAGAAAAGACAAACCCTGAAGGTCCACAGAAGAGCACGCTAGGACTACCATTTCAGTTACATGATCCAAAAAATTTCTTTAAATTGACCAACTGGAAGTTTAGACATCAATTAATATCTGGTTGCAGCCAAAGAAGGAATTCCACCCTTCTGAGAGTCTTCTTCTACTTTCGGCTGCTCGGGTTAGGGGTTGCCACAACAGATAATATTTTTCTATATCTTCCTTTCCTCCACATCTTGCTCTGTTACACCCATCACCTACATGTCCGCCCTCACTACATCCATAAACCTTGTATATTTCTGAAATTAAGGACATAAAGAGGTGAGAGCAATCAAGGTGATATGAAAGACTTAGCGCTAAGTTTATTTTATGTTAGGAAGGCTGGTAGGCTAGTTTTGAACTGCATAATTTACATTGACATAGATAAACTGTATTTTATTCATAGACCTAGTTATGGAATATGTTTTCATTCTAGTGGTAGGAGCACCCCCATGTATTGTGTTCATTTTAGAACATCTTTTTTCACTTCTCCAATCATCAAATGTCAGTATTATTCTGTAACATGTGTCAGTAGTCATTTAAAACCTTGTCATTTATCAAATATCAGTATTAGTCCGTATCATGTTTCAGTAGTCACTCATCATTCTTCATACATCACTACTCACTTATCATTTGCAACACCATTGCTAAACAATACTCAATTTTCACTCATCAGGCAACCATTATCGCTTTCGATATTCTGTCTTTTTTACACTAGAATCCCTGAAGCCTATGAAAAACTTGGAATCCCAGGAAAACCTTAAATTCCTTTGCACCACACCTCATCAGCGTCTTTCGTTTTGCAAAGGTGTCAATCAGCACAAGTAGCAAGCAGTCTGCTAAGCAAACACGACGGATCTGAAGTCAGTTGAAAAATTCTCCCAGCTCCAGTCTCTTTATTGTGGTGTGAGGTGCCTGGAGTTGTATAGCGTAAATAATATACTGTTATTTGGAATATATAAATTTCATGTATGTTCTGTGTGTACAAAGATCTGTGTTAGTGTAGGATGACATGAAATGTGAGGCAAGAAATGCTGAACACATACCTAAAACAGAAACGTTTTCCATGTTATACTAATAATAACGTGAAGTGTCAAGATGTGTGAAGACTTTAGTGAAGACTAGTGAAGACTTTAGTCCAAATAGCAAGTAAACACGTGTGCCTTATTCAACAATATAACCAAAGAAAAAAAAATCATTAAATTTACATGTTGCTGTCAATGAGTTAAAAACACAAGCTGAAATGTCAATCGACAGAAAGTTGATATCTGTTCTTGGATGGTGCAGAGGTGAGAAACGGCTGCCTTATAACCAAAAGGTTCCAGGTTTGAGTCTGAGCGCTCCGCATTTTGAGTAGTCAGCTGCTATTATTATTACTATAATACAATAAAAACATACATTTGGTTTGTGTCTGTAACACCCCATGTAAATTTTGGCTATTTGTAAATGTTGGCGCTTTTTTTATTATTCGGTTTTATTCTGTCAGTGAAGTTCATGTGGTACTCTTCCTCTCTGAATTAATGGCATTTATCTTCATTGTTTTCACAACAACAGTGATGACCTCAGTTGCTGCTGTGGTTCATGCCTGCTCAGAACTTTTTGTTGTACCAGCAATCAAAGATACAGTGTCCCGTGACTGCTATTAGAATGTCATGCAGCATTTGCTCTTTGACAACAAAGACACCCATGAAGAATGTATGAAAAATGACAGATTTGCTGTGATTTCGAACATCTGGCAATGTTTTGTTGAGAACTGTGTTTTGAGTTACAGCCCAGTGCAAAGACTTTCCAAGTCTGTGGTCATAAAGCTTATGGAGCCATTTCTGGACAAAGGCAGAACCGTAACAACAGACAGCTTCTTCACAGGGCTTTCGCTGGCTAATGGACTGCTGCACCGCAACACAACTCTGCTTAGCACCATAAGTAAAATAGGACTTCCACCTGCAGCTAAAGTCACTTTATTATGCGAGCAATTCACCACGCTAGTGTTAAGATCTGGCAGTGCCATGCTGCTTACTACTTGTGCAGATTGACACATTTGCAAAACAAAAGATGCTGATGAGGAGAGATGCGAAGGAATTTATGGTGGCCCGGGATTACAAGTTTTTTTGTAGGCTTCAGGAATTCTAGTGTTAATGGACAAAAGAGGGTGTGTGGAATGTAGCTTAATAACATATAATGGAGCTCATTGGTTTATTGAAATATCAATCAAATACTTGCAGTTTGTTGACAGAGCTATACCCGCATGGCATTAATGATAAGAAGCACAATCATTGTAAGAAAAAATTGGATTTATTTATGAATTTGCAAAATCAGAAACAGTTATGAGGTAAAAATTCCTGTCTCCTAAATACAACATCATACAGAGTACACATGAGATAATTTCTCATAAATATGAGTTACTGTGTCATATGTAGGATATATTATCTTATAAGAGAGTTATTGTCTTGAGATAAAATTACTTTAAGTAATAAGCAAAGTGCGAGTCAGTATTGGTTAATTAGGGTTAGGGTTAGGGTTACAATTCTTGATGACTTCCTGACTTCCATCCTTAGCGACTCATTAGGAAAATGTTCAGAGTGAAGTCACCATGCCTCTTGGTGCGGTAATGAAGCATCGTGTAGTGTTATTAATCAAACATTCATTTTATTAGCTGACATAATACAGTTCAGCATGCAGGACAGCCGCATTGGTTAGCCCTCAGCATGCTGTCCTCACACACATTTTGAACCTATTTAGAGCTGCTAGCTCAGCCTCAGGCCTTTTGGATCTGAGCAGCTCTGTCATATCATTTCTCCAGAGTTATCTAACTTGCATGTGCACTCTTGTGTGTACTGTATAATTTAAAAAGTTCTCCCCGTGGACTTTAATTTCTCCCTCTTTTATAAGTTGCCCTTAACCAAACTAACTCTGCCCTTGCCAGTCCCAAGCCTGTATGCGAAAGGAGGGCTGGGCATGGGACCAGCTACAGAAATGTCAACAATCTAGACAACAGCCATAGGAAAACATGGGTCTTTATCAAGGGGAGTTACGATGCCACATGGTGAAAGCCAGAAAACACAAAGCACAATACCCTTCTTATGACAAGGCAGTCAACATCGGAACATAGAATATGAGGACAATGTTTGAAACAGAAAAGATCACATAAGTAGCAGCAGAGACGATGAACTATAAATCATGCCTGCCTGGCATCAGTGAGACCAGATGGATACTGTCTGGACAAAAAAAGATGGACCACAGGAGAGATGTCATTGCATTCTGTACATGAAGAGAAAACGCCACACACACCCACAGAGTAGAACTGATGTTGTCCAAAGAAGCACAGAATGCTCTCATTGGCTGGGAATTCCATGGCTCAAGAATTATTGCAGCATCCTTCAGAACCAAGAAGAACAAAATCAATATGAATGTCATTCAGTTCTATGTCCCAACTAATGACACAGAAGAGAATAGCAAAGAAAGGTTTTTCAACAGACTGTGGTCCATAGTAGAAAGATACCCAGAAAGGAATGTCAGCATCATCGGGGGGGCTTCAAAGCCAAGATTAGAAGTGACAACACAGGGTATGAAGACATTAGTATGGAGACCATAGACTGGGGACATGTATGAGAATGAATGAGAATGGTGATGGACTTGTCAGCTTTGAACAACTTGAACAACTTAGTTATTGTTGGAAGTGTATTCCCCCACAAGAGAATATACAAGGCAACTTGGGTATCACCAGATCACTTAATGAAGAACCAAACAGATCACATCTGCATTGCAAAGAAATTCATAAGATCCCTGCAAGATGTGAGAGTGAAGAGAGGAGGAGATGTGGCCAAACTAAAGCTAAAACTAAAGATGAACTGGATGGCAGTAACAACATCACATCAGAAGTACAATATAGGACTCCTGAGGGACACATAGAAACTGGAAAAGTATAGAACAACCTTGAACAACAAATTTCTTGCCCTCCAAGAATTGATGGGCGATAAGGAGATCATAGAGAACAAATGGAAAAAGTTCAAAGATACAGTGATAAAAACATGCCAGGAAGTCCTTGATCCGAAGAAATACCAGCATAAGGAGTGAATTTCGCCTGATAGCTTGTATAAGATCAATGAAAGAAAGGAGAAGAAGGCCACAGTGAACAGCAGCCATACAAGAACAGGGAAGGCAAAAGTGCAGGAAGAGTACACACACAGCAGCAAATAGGGCCACCAAGAAAAGCATCTGAGTAGATTAATGGAACTATGTAGAAAACCTGGTAACAGAACTACATTAGCAACAAGAGATGGGAAGATGAGAGAACTGTATAATATCACCAAGAAGCTGTCAGGGAAGTTAAACAGGCTAGAAAGACCAGTCAGAGACAAAGAAGGAAGAACAATCAAGGAGACAAACAACAGATGGGCAGAGCACTTTAAAGGACTCCTAAATAGACCAGTGCCACAAAAATCCACCTGACATTCAGGAGGGTGACACAAACATGCAAATAGACTGCAACAAATCAACAAGACAAGAAATCAAGTATACCATTCCATTTGAAGAATGGAAATGCGGCAGGACCTGACAACTTTCTGGCAAAGGCACTTAAAGTAGACCTAGACATCATAGTGGAGTAGTTCTACCCCTTCTTTAAAAAGATCTGAGAAGAAGAACAAGCGCCGTCAGATTAGAAAGAAGGATACATCATCAAACTTTCGAAGAAAGGTGACCTAAACAATTGCACCAAATACAGTGGGAACGCCCTGCTTTCCATACCTGCAAAGCTGCTAGAAAGTTATTTTGAACAGGATAAAGAACCAAGTCGACACTCAATTACGTGACCAGCAAGCTGGCTTTCACAAGGATAGATCCTACATGGACCAGATAGCAATGCAGCACATCATTTTTGAGCAGTCAATGTAACTGTATGTCAACGTTGTTGATTATGAGAAGCCTTTGATAGAGTGGATAGGGAGACTCTATGGAAACTCTTCCAGCATTACAGTGTGCCAGTCAAGCTTATCAACATTATCAGGAACTCATATGAGGGACTAACATGCAAATTAGTTCATCAAAGGCCATTGACAGCGGTGTTCAAAGTGAAGACAGGTGTGAGAAAAGGCTGTTTGATGTCACCTTTCCCCTTCCAGCTTGCAATTGATTAGATTACAAAGACAGCAATGGCACAAAAAGGAAGGGGATTCCGTTGACACCTTGGACACAGCTGGATGACCTTGACTATGAAGATGACTTGGCCCTGCTCTCACACACACAACAGCAGATGTAGGGAAACTCAAATAACGTGGTAGCCATCTCTGCTTAACTTGGTCTTAACATAAACAAAGAAAACAGCAAAATCCTCAAAGCAAACACAATCAGCTCTAACCCAGTTATGTTGGAGGGTGAGACATTAGAGGAGGTGGAAGTCTTTACCTATCTGTACAGTGTTATCAACAAGCAAGGTGGAACGGATTCTGATGTAAAAGCTAGGATTTGCAATGCAAGAGTTGCATTTCTGCAAATAAAGAACACCTGGAGTTCCAAGGAACTGTCAGTACACACCAGATGGAGTTTACTCAACACCAATGTCAAGGCAGTCTTACTTTATGGATCAGAGACATGGAGAAAAATTGTGACAATACTCAAGAAAGTGCAAGCTGTCATCAACAATTGCTTAACCTCCTTAGTGTTAGACTTGAGCATTACTTGGGCTGCAAAAACCATGCTTAAAAGCGTTAGTCCCGATTGTCACTCAGGCAACTGTACAGATGTGTCTTTACATTGTGGACCATGATGTTAGCATTGATGAAAGTCTCATGGCTTATAAGAGTAGACTGCCATGGATATAGTACATTGGGTCAAAAAGAGCAAGATTTGTCAAAATGCTTTACGAGCTGTGTGAATCTAAAACGGGATACATTTGGAATTTGGTTCTGTACACAGGAAAAGGGACAATCAGTATGTCATTGCTATGTCATCGGTGCTGATTTTGATAGATGCTCTGCTGGATCAAGGTTACTGTGTAACAATGAACAATTTTTATACTTCGCCAGAGCTATTTGACATCTTGCTGCAAAGACTGACACATATGGAACAGTGCATCCTAATTGTTGTGGCATGCCTGAAGACTTGAGCAAAGCTAAATTACAGCAAGGTGTATTAGTAGCTTGGCAAAAGGGTAAAGTGCTTACAATGAAACAGAAGGACAAGCAAGATCTTCTTAGCACTGTACATAATGCAGCTACAGTCACTTTATAAGGAAAAGGCAACAAGTAGGTTACAAAGCCTATACTACAAAAAGATACCTCTATTCATCATCTGGTTAAACAGTGCATTTGAAATGCATTCGTCTTATACAAACAAAAAGCAGGCAAAACTCTATCTCATGCAATCTTTACATGCCATCTTATAAACCAAATCATTGCAGCACATCCACCGTCCACACTACCGCCAAACAGACACGTTCAACCCAATCTAGAGCATCTTATTGATAGACATTTTATTGATTATATACCTCCAGCAGAAAAAAATAGAATCTCGTACCTGTGCAGTATGCTGTTCAAAAATGATTTAATCTGGAAAGAAAACCTGAAAAGAAACACGCATCATTGTCCCGAATGTGATGTTGGATTGTATCTTTTACCATGCTTTAAGATTTACCACACAAAGGACTCATTTTGAGATTATATTATGTTTTGGTATCATTAGTAGTATTATTATTATTGTTGTTATTATTATTTTTGTTACTATTGTTCAATTAATATTATTATTGTTGTTACTATTGTTCAATTAATATTATTATTTTTATTCATCATTACTAGTATTATTTGTTCCATTATAATACTTTTGAGATTTAATAAAAATATAATTTTCAGGAAAAAAAATGCAATACTTTTATATGTTTTTTTGGAAAAAAAATGCAACCCTAAGGAGGTTAAGGAAGATCCTCCATATACACTGTCCTGACACTATCAGCAATGACAAACTTAGGAAGAAAAGAAGCCAGGTTCCTGTAGAAGATGAGATAAGGAAGAGAAGATGGGACTGGATTAGAGACATTCTCTGCCAACCTGTAACCAACATCACCAGGCAAGCCCTAAAGTGGAACCCTCAAGGGAAACGGAAAAGAGTGACCTTGAGGAAGACATCAAGAAAATGGGACACACTTGGAACCAGTTGAAAAAGACAGCCCAAAACAGAGATGTATAGAGATCCTTTGTTGACACGAGGAGCAGTATGCCAAAGTGAAAGTGACAATGAGTTAAACTGACTGCTGACTTTAAACGGTTGCCTTATGGTTTACCTTATGTGTACGCTATATTATGTTGTACTTATGAGACAGGAAGCCAATTTTACCTCACAACTGTTTCTGATTTTGGAAACGTGCAAATAAATCCAATTTTTTTTTACAATGATTGTGCTTATCATTAATGCCATGCAGGTATAGTGATGGCAACAAACTATTTAATTAAAATTTTAATATTTAATTAATTAATATTTAATTAATATTTAATTAATATTTCAATAAACCAGTGGACTCCTTTATATTTTATTAATCTACATTCCACATGCCATTGATTGGCTCTTTTAAAAAAGATGGAAAATGAAAACAGATATCTGTCACCTGGTGGGCAAAAACTGAGTACTGATGAGTGATGGCGTTGCAAATGATGAGTAGTGATATATGATGAGCAGATCCTGAGTAGTGATGTAAGATGAGTGACTACTGATACATGATACGGACTAACACTGAATTTTGATAAATTACATGGGTTTAAATGACTACTGATACATGATACAAAATAATACAGATGTTTGATGACTGAAGAAATTAAATATGATGAGGTGTTAAATCACTGCTGATACATGATACGGAAAAATACTGAAGTTTGATGATTGGAGAAGTGAAAAATGATAATGTCATAAAATGGACACTGTACCCATGACATGACATCATTCATCATCTCCTTAATCTCCCTTCAAGTTATGTCATAGTTGGTCATGCTTTATACATGTAAATGGACATTGATGACACTGAGGGCTTCCTGACTACATACCCAAATCACCTCCAGCATTGCTGGGCATTTTGCCCATTCATGATGAGTAAGCCCAGCAACTCTGCACATAAACCTCACTTTGTTTGCTTGTATTCACAATCTCACTCTTTCAGCCAGTACCCACAACTTGTGACCATACTGTAGGTGATAATAAAAATATAGAATTATCAGTAAAGTTGAAAGCTTTGTCTGAGGACTTAGCTACCTCTATACTACCATTGTTGCATACAACATTAGGCAAAACTGCTGCAACTGTACTGACTTGTTAGGCAATTTCATGATCACCTCTGTCCTTACTCGTGAGTAAAATCATGACATACTTGAACTCCTTCACTTGGTGCATTTGCTCACTTTATACCTAAAGGGGCCAACAACAACATCATTTATTTCTATAGCACATTTTCATACAAGATATGTTATTCAAAGTACTTTACAAGTATTTAAAGGGAAAATTACAATTCGAAAGATAAATAATTAAATACAATGAAATACAAAAATAATAAAATAAATATAAATTTACATAATACAGATAAACAAACAATAATAGAATTGGCAGTGTTATGTAACAGTCTGAATTTTTGTAGATTTTGTTTTATTGTTGTTTTGTTCATTTTGAGTTATTTTTCTTATTTTTATGATATTTCTGTTGATTTTATTTCATTATTGGTTAATTTTCTGTGTCTCTTAAAGTTTGGATGCATGTGTTCCTTGTACTTTGTGGGTGGTTCCAGTTTATGCATTTTTCATGTGGCATACATTCATGTAACAAACCTGCCAACTAGATAAATATTTCAGTAAAATGTAAGTAATTTCCATATAACCTACGCACCTCCTTGTGTACAATCAAGTGACATGTCACTTTTCAAAGGATTAAGATTTTTATATTCTTGTTGAGAGATATTACTTTACACTTACTCTTAGCTTTTGAGGGATTGCTTTGATCACTTAATTGGTGTTTTAGACCACTTTTTCCATAGAAACAAAGGGTGCAAATATAACACCCTTTTTAACATGGTTCTTCAATTCCTGAAAGAGTTAGCTCACCTAAAAATCAATCAGCCACATGTCACAAACCATTTGCATCTACAGTGCTGCTGCTTTCAGATTGAGAGAGAAATAGAGCAAGAGCTAGGCTTCCTTTTGGAAAACATTTAGAGCCCAATCTTCCAATGCTTTAACATTAATCAGCTACACACAAGTAGAAAACAAGCAAGGTGCAAGGAGAACAATGTTCGAACAAAGAGTCCTCAGGACAGACTGAGGATCTGTGAAATGCCAGGAGGCTATAGCAGGGAATTCTATGGTCTTCACATCACTTCATTCACTTTCAATCCACAGTTGATTGAATCTGATTATATGGAGGACTGACTGTATTTGATTTAATTAAGAGATGTAGCTTAAAAGTATCCAGTATTAAAATTTGTAAAGTAACCATATTCTAGAACACATCTTTAGAAATGAACCGCAAGTTAAATCCTGAACATTCACTTTTGTATTCTAAAAACCTAATACCGGTACTTGTATTCCAGTACACAATGCTGTTGTCATTTTGTAAAAAACAAATGTGCTGAAGTAGGTCATTATTTTTATTACACTGCCCTAAAAGACTGGAGTGTCCACACACTTACCAACGTCACAGGTGTCCACAGAGCATTTTGATCAGATAGCAGTGGTGCAAAACACCATCACAGAGAACTGGAAAAGAAAATATGTTTATAAAGTTTATATTGCAATACATATTATAATCTGTTATATTACAACATATTAGAACTGGCACAAAAAAGCTATGAAAAAGCAAAGTGTCTTTTAAAGAGTTTTTTTTTTTTTTAAATGCTCCACTGCATTAGCCTGGTGTATCAACCATGTATAATGGCAAAAGGGCACCTAATCAATTTTTTAAAATTAGCTCTTGGAATAATAAGCAAATTAGTGTTTGCATGTCTAGGGTTACGACTTTGAATATAAGGGGACAGACACTCCAGATTATAAGTAGGGACAAGACTATTCAGAGCATTGTGTATAATTCAGAGTTTTTTTAAATCAACTATAAAGGAAACAGGTAACCAATGCAACAATGCTAAGATTAGTGAAATGTGCTCAAATTTTCAGATTTCCTTGCTGCTGCATTTTGAACTAGCTGCAATCCATTTAAGTTTTTCATGGGCAGTCCTGACAGGAGAGCATTACAGTAATTTAGTTGGCTGAAAACAAAAGTGTAAAATATTTTTTTAATAACAAGCGACTCTTTTTCAGGGAACACCATGACTTAAGATTTGAAGGTTCTAAATTTCATCTCAATTGTATCACACTTGCCTGTGAAACTGTTTTAGTGCCTGTCCTTTTCAAATTATGATGAGACCAAGAGGACAAATTTTCTAGAGGCTATATGAATCTATATAAAGTTTGTAAGAAGGCATTTATTGTGCTGCACCAGAAGAAACATTAAGTGGGGTCTTTGTTTTACATGAAATTCTCAAAAATGAGTAATAAAACTCTTAGTAAAAACTGATTGATCTATTACACTAATACAATATTATCTGAAAGTTAAAGAAGTATTAACAGACACTGGCATTTTTCAACCCTAAAAATGCTGGACCCCAGGCATAAGAAGCACAATAGATGCTGAAATACTTAACCCTGGGACTTCTTAATTGCAACTCTCTAACCTTCCACACTTTTAAAAATAATGTTTCTAAATAATGGCAATATACTATATGGTTTTTTCATAGTTCGTTGCTTGACGAAGAACCATTACATTCTAGGAAGGGTTCTTTGCATATGAAGCTGGTTCTTTGTGCTTTGAAATACTTCCTAATATGTAGCAAAACAAAATGTTTAATGTATGGTGGGCCACAGGATAAACCAAACTTGTACTTAGCCTGTACTACTAGACAAACGCATGAAGAGTCTTTTTAAAATTATGGCCCATTGGTATTTCACGAATCTGTTACCATCTATGAGTGGTTTTTCACTAAATGGAGCCTGTTAGGCTAAACAAATAAAGGTTCTTTCTGGAATCACCATATGGATGGGTCTTTTGGGAACCAAAAATGGTTCCCCTATGGCATCACTATGAAGAACTTCTCTGGCACCTTTATTTTTAAGAGTGCACAGCCCAAACATTTGCATACTACAACAGTATAATTAGAAAACAAAAGCCATAGCGCCAAGAACATTTTAGCTAACTACATGTCTGTTTACAATGGGGGATCCAAAAAGTCCCAGAATCAGTCAATAGCACTAATGGTGTTTAAAGACGGATAAGGAAAGAAAAAAACATCAAAACAGAAGGACTTCCTGAAAATTGTGAAAGTCTTAACCCAGTGAAAACTTTAGCTGAATTATTTTCCAAAATAATAGGAGAAGACTTTAAATATTTCACTGAGATCTAAACAGCTCATAATGACTACTGCAATGCGGTGTTCACTGGCTGTTCAAACTGTTCTTTATACAGCCTCCAGTTAATCCAAAATGCGGCTGCAAGAATTATTACAAGAACAAGAAAATATGAACACATAACTCCAGTTCTTAAATCCTTACACTGGCTCCCGGTTAAGTTTAGGGCAGATTTCAAAATCCTCCTTTTAACATATAAAGCATTAAATGGCCAAGGTCCGGCATACTTGTCTGAACTTATCACGACTTACAAACCTGAGCGCACATTAAGATCTCAAGATGCCGGTCTGCTTATGATTCCAAGGATTAATAAAATAACAGTGGGAGGTCGAGCTTTTAGTTACAGGGCCCCTAAACTGTGGAATGGTCTGCCTGATTCTATAAGAGATGCCCCTTCGGTCCCAGCCTTTAAATCCCGGCTGAAGACTCACTACTTCAGTTTCTCTTTGAACTGCCTTTCCCAAGGTTTCTTCCATTTTTCCCTACAAGGTTTTTTTGGGAGTTTTTCCTTGTCTTCTTAGAGAGTCAAGGCTGGGGGGCTGTCAAGAGGCAGGGCCTGTTAAAGCCCATTGTGGCACTTCCTGTGTGAATTTGGGCTATACAAAAATAAACTGTATTGTATTGTATTGTATTATAAAATACATGGATTGAATGTCTCAAAGCTTAGAAACCTTAGACTGGACAAACTATGGAATAAAGAAAATTTTACATTCATGGCAGAAAGAGGAGATTATATTTGAAAACAACGAAATTCATAATTTCCCCAAATTTTTCTCCAACTACTGCAAAAGAAGCTGCATTCTACTGTATCAGCAACATTTATGAAAAACTGAAATCTGATATGACCTCTTGTTTTCAGCAAAAGTGAAAGTAATAATCAATAGCTAATTCTATAGTAAATCTTTAGCATTTAGCATTTTATCCCCACTGTTGTGCCAACATAAAGACACGCATCTTAGCCATAATACTCAGCAATAACAATATGAAATCAGTGTAAACGTTAATTTTTGAAATAATGCACTACTTTTACTTAAGATTGCAAAATGTCTCCAAACATTCAGAAGGAGTATCTCTCTGACAAAATATTGAAGATGGAATGTCAAAGACATCAGTCATGAAAAAAGACAAAAAAAGTATTCTCCCATGTCAAAGGCCTAAAAGACTAAGACAGAATTTTTACGGGAGACTTACTTAATAAGTAAGGAACAGTTTTGAATGCAAAGAGACTGGGTCATTGAATTTTCTCATTCCATCTATATAAAGAAAATCAGAGGTGTGACAATTTTAATATTTAAAGCAATTCCAATTAGCATTAGGCATAGTATTTGATCCTTAAGGGCACTATGTCATTGTGATGAGTAGTTTATTTAATTCCAAAGTAATGTTGATAAACATATATGCACCTAATATGGATGACAGAGATTTAATCCAAAATGTATTACCATCAATTCCCAATATGACCACTCAAAATATTATAATGGCTGAAGATGTGCTTGTCAAAATTGCATTTTAAATCTAGACCTAGATCATCAACTGCAGTGATGGTAACATCTAATATCACAAAGACAATCACACAGTTTGAAATGGATCATATTTTATCAGACCCATGGAGATGTTAAATCCAAAATGAAGACAATATTCCTTTTTTCTCACTAGTACATCATAGCTACACAAGAATTGATTATTTCTTTATTTCTTCATCAAGAACAATTTATTGCCTATCAAATCTTGTAAGCATGGTGCTATTATCTCTCAACATGCTCCTTTGATCTTGGGGCCTGAATCATAATGCCCTACACACTCATCTCGTAACTGCCATCTTAAATACCTATTGCTTACAGATGTGAACTTTAAAGAATTCTTTCCAAGCAAATCAATTATTTCTTAGAAACTAACATATCCTCAGAAATTTTCGCAGAACAGCTTGAGAAACTTTAAAGGCTTTTATAAGAGGACATATTACTTCATATCTCTCTCATAAAAATACATCTCATCTTTAAAATAAAAAGTTATGAACAAAAAAAGTTATGAGCAGAATTGGTGACAAAGGGTAGCCCTGGCGGAGTCCAACTCTCACTGGAAACGGGCTTGATTTACTGCCGGCAATGCGGACCAAGCAAGTCATTTTTTTCGCTGCTTAATAATATCACAAAACTCCCGGATTCTTTACCTTCTCAACTTTATTCAACTGATTTTTGCAATTCCCTTACGTCCTTTTTTAATGAAAAAATCCAGAGGATACACCAGTCTCTCGGTACGGATTCCTCTAGTACTTAATTTGAATTTCACCCACCTACTCATCCATTTTCCTCTTTCCAGCTTCTTACTTGTCTGTAAGTCTAAGCCATCCACATGTCAACAGGATCCCCTCCCCACAGTTCTGGTTAAAGCCTGCCTCCCCTCTCTGGTTCCCCTTATTTCTGCTTTAATTCACTCCGCTCTCACCACTGGAACTGTTACTTCATTTTTTAAAACTGCTGCATTAACCCCAATTCTGAAAAATACCTGGTGCCGATCCTACTAATTTAATTAATTTTCGTCCTATTTCTAATCTACCTATTATTTCCAAAATTCTTGAAAAACTAGTGGCTATTCAACTTCATTCTCATTTATCTCAAAATAATCTGTATGAACAGTTCCAGTCTGGTTTTCACCCTGTCCATAGTACAGAAAACTACTAATGACCTCCTTATGGCAGCTGATTCTGGTTTAATCGCTATTCTCATCCTTCTTGATCTGAGTGCGGCATTTGACACTATTTGACACACTACTCTTCTTAATAGATTACACTGCACAACAATGTTTTTGCTTCTTGAAAACTGTTGGGTTTATCTTAAAGATTTAAAAAAATTTCAAAATGTACCCATCACATACCGTTTCAGAAAAATCTTCAGTTTTGTCATGATTTTTTCTTATATTTGTATCCAAACATTTTCACACTCTTAAATGACTTATCAACAACGGTTTGTGCGGCCTGGTCATGTGCAGGCATGGAATCAGGCCAGGTTGGAAGATGTTCTGAGGAAGTTGACATCCTGAGCATGCCTGGGCAGGTCTGAATGCTGTGTCAGCATGCTATAAAGGTGGCATGCATACACCGATTCTGCTCATTTGGTTAATATAGCTAGTCAGTGTGTATGTATAGTATCAGTATAGTAAAACATGGTAGCTGTAGCAATATAACAGTAAGTAAGCTTGATGTTATAGACGTTTTGGTATCGGGCGATATGTCTCGTTCATGTTGTAACAGCCGCAATAGATTCTGCTATATCTGTGGTGAATATACACTTGCGTCGCAGAGACGTTGGATGACTGATCTTGTGAAGAAAGTTTATCATCTGTATTTCGGCTGCAAAATTGGTGATCAACACAAGGAATGGGCGCCTCACATTTGCTGTGCGACATGTGCTGTCAGTCTGAGAGCCTAGCTCAGAGGCACTCGAAAGATGATGCCGTTTGCTGTTCCAATGATATGGCGAGAACAGAAAGACCATGTGATGGACTGTTACTTCTGTTTGACAAACTGTCTGGTTTTTCTGCCAAAAACAAGAACTCAATTGAATATCCTAATCTACCTTCAGCAATGTGACACGTGCCACATGACGTCAGTCTTCCAATTCCAAAACCACAGAGCATTCAGTTGCTCTGCTCCCCAGCTCTGGAACTCATTACCTTCTGAGCTTAGAAACATTGATTCTCACTTTTCAAATCTAATCTTAAAACTCATTTGTTTAAGACTGCTTTTTCTCTTTGACTACAATTGCTCTGTCTGATTTTAAGATTTGTATTTTTAGTTTTGTATATAATGTGTGTTTTATCTATTGTTCATTGTCCTTGAGTCTTTAGAAAGCTGCCTATGAATAAATAAAATGTATTATTATTATTATTATTATTATTATTATTATTATTATTATTATTA
>JANRMT010061414.1:35331534-35445903 GCA_026402145.1 Polypterus bichir lapradei | reverse complement strand
TATTATTATTATTATTATTATTATTATTATTATTATTATTATTATTATGTCAAGATTGTTTAAGATCATATTTTATGCTTATAGTATTTGGACTGTATTGTCAATAGGTATCTCAATTTTAATCGTTTTACACTGCTGCTGGGTGGCCTGTTATTTTTTGAACATGTTCTGTCTCTAGGTATCTCAGAGGACTGGTACTTTGTGAAGTGTGGTTCCAGCCTCATGTGGTGAAGCAAAATACTGGGGTGGAGTATGGTGGCTGTCTAGGGTGGGAGAGAAAGAGAGCAAGCTATTTCTAATCTATTCTTTTAATCCTTAGAATTATAAGTATCAACGTAACAATAGGCTTCATGGTAATAACTCCTGGAAAAATTGGAAATTAAGGTCAAAACTGTCTTATTTTCAGTTAAAACTACAAAATGACAACAAAAATTCAGAAGCAATGTCTCCATGACCGAAAAGTTAATCTCATGAGCTGGAATGTTAAAGGTGTGAATCATGAATTAAAGAGAAAGAAAGTATTCTCTCACCTAACAGGTTTAAACACTAAAATAGTATTTTTACAGGAGACCCACTTATTAAGCAAGGATCAGCTTTGACTGCACAGAGATTGGACTGTTCAAATATTTCATTCCAGCTTTACAAAGAAAACTAGAAGTGTGTGATTTCTTATACATAGAACAATCTCATTTGTTACATAGATGCATGCTTTTCTGCATCCAGGTTCATCACATTGCTCAACATACTGCATAGTTCTACAAATGCACTTCTTGACATCCTGAAGATTTTCCTCCATTCATTGTTGCTAAACTCTTTCAAAACAACTCTCTCCCACCAGTTTTTGTATTGCACACACATCCAGCAGACATATGTAGAAGACGGTAAAATTGTCCACAAAGATAAATTTACTAAGGCAAGCATTTAGGTGATTGCATTTTTTCCTTCTACTAATTGAAATAGTCTGTCTCAATATTTCAGAAATCACCAAATTAATGTTGATGAGCTAAACGTACATTGCTACCTCAGCAGCACAATCCCAGGAGAAAAAAGCTCCATGCTTGTTTACAGATCAACAGCAGCCAATGATATACATCAAACTCTTTTTGTATGTGCAGTTTAAAGATGTAGGTCGTTTGTGTAATAGAGAACTCCACAGGTGGTTTTTAAGAAACCAAGTTTCTGCCTTAACTGAGTTATTCACATTATCCTACTGTGTGAGTGTGTTTATACACACATGATAAACTAGGATATTTAGTGTCCCCACTCTTAACTTTAACTAATCTTTTTCTTTCCCCTCCCCTGTCCTTTTCCTCTTTTGGAATAACTTCTTTAACCAGGCCCACCTTTGGCCTAGTAACCATGCGTTGTCCATTGGCCATGGCAGATTTCAGCATTCCTGCTCCCTGGCAGTGTAGCAAGCCAAGGGGGCTGCCCTCTGTTCTCCTAAAGGAATTTTTTCCCCGTGCAAGCTCCTTCCCCCAGTCTTTCCCTCACGGAGCTGTCCCGGGTGGGTAAGCATCCCGGCTGGCCATTACATGACAAAGAGGGCACATGGAATGTGGGGAGTAGGAGACAGAAATGGAGAATGGGAGAGGATAGTTGACTTTTGCATGGCATCTGATTTGGTAATAGTTAACCCATTTTTTTTTAAAAGAAAGTCAGCTTGTGACATTCAGTAATGAAGAAAAGGATAACCAAATAGACTTTCTAATTTGTAGAAGATCTCATTTGAAAGAGATAAAGAATTGTAAGGTCATAAATGTGGAAAAACTGACAGGGCAACAAAAAGTGGTGGTTGATGGACTGGGAGATCAGAGTCAGCGGTAGAATAAAACCAGAGCAAGCAGCACCAAGGATAAAGAAGTGGGATTAAAAGAGTCAGGACTTAAGAACAGGTTTAGGGAGATGCTTTTAATGAAGTGCAGTCATTAGAGAGTGTGGAGGAATGGAGGGAAAAATAGCAAAGTCATATTAAGAGTATGCAAAGAGGATTTGGGTAAGATGACAAGAAGGAACCCACTTGGGAACAAAGAGTCACAGTGGTGGAATAGAGATGTGCAATCAGGTGAATGGTACCAATCAGTGAAGAAGATGGAGAAATGTATAGGCAGACAAAAATAGAAGACAAAGAAGGAAGTGGAAAGAGCCAAGATTCAGGCTTTAGAAGAGGTATATGAAAAATTGGAGACAAAAAAAGAGAGAGAGAGAGAATGATTTTTAAAATAGCAAAGGCTAAGAACAAGGCTGGAAAGGATTTTATTCAGGTAAAACAGATGATAGAATCACTAATATGTGGGAGAGTTACTTTGAAAAGTAGCTGAATGAAGAAAATCTAAGATTAAGATTTAGGGATGAATTCCCAAATGAAGAGCTACTACCAAAATAAGGAGGAAGAATGTAAAAGAGGCATTGAAAAGAATGAAAAATGGAAAGGCAACAGGAGCAGATGAAATACCAGAAGTGTGGAATCGTTTAGGATAAAAAGGAGTAGATGTGTTGTGGGATCTAATACAGAAGATCTATGAACAGAATAAAATACCAGAGTTGTGGAGGAAAAGTGTAACTGTACCCATTTATAAGGAAAAGGGCAAAATTAAGTATTGTGGAAACTATAGTGGAGTAAAGATGATGTCACTCACAGTGAAAATTTCGGAAAGGGTAATAGAGAGAAGGCATAGGAAAGAGACCACCATAGGGGAGGAGCAGTTTGGTTTTATGCCAGGATATTAACAACTGATGCAGTCTTTGCATGGAGACAATTCATAGAGAGGCATTGAGAAAAACAGAAATGATTGAATGTGATGTTTATTGATTTTGAGAAGACTTACGATAGAGCGCCATATCAAGATGTCTGGAGGTGCATGAAAGAGAAAGGAGTACCAGAGAAGTATGTGATGATTGTCCAGGATACCGTATGTATGAGGGTGTGAGGACCAGGGTTTAAAGAAGTGTTGGAGTAACAGACAAGATCCCAGTTAAAGAAAGTCTGCACCAGGGATCTTCTTTAACTGCATACCTCTTTGATCTGGTTATGGATGTGTTGAGTCATGGGATAAAAAAAAACAACACAGCTGGTGGATGCTTTTTGCTGATGACATTGTGTTATGTAGCACCAGAAAGGAGAAAGTGGAGAGAATGTTGGGAGAATGGAGAAGGGCTTTGGAAGATAGAACATTGAAGATAAATAGAAAGTAGTTAGAATATATGAGATTTAATGATGATCAGGATTCAGAGGTTAGCCTTCAGGGAGAACTATTGAAAAGAGTTGATAAACTTAAATATCTGTGATCAGTGCTAGCCCATTGAGTGCAGTGTGGATGGAACAATTGGCAGTAAGTATTGAGAGTATTGTGTAATCGAGAATAAAGCTGAAGGTTAAAGGTAAGGTTTTTAAGACAGTGGTAAGACCATCAATAATGTATGTAGCTGTGACAAAGGCAATAAAGGGAGTGTAGGAGAAGAAGTTAGATGTGGTAGAGATGAAAATATTGAGATAGATGTGTTAGGTTACAAAAAATGACAGAATAAGAAATGAGACAATCAGAGGTACAGGAAAAGTGGGAGGGATATACAAGAGAGAAGAGGTTGGGAGCATGCGCTGATAGAGCGTTACTGCACCCATCACATGACAAACCACCTGGGAAATCATGCATAACACTGTGCATAGAATTCACACTAAAACATGGTGTATGGACAGAAAAAGAAATGTGCGTACACACAAAAAAATTCAGATGCAGAAAACCGTGCTTAAGCCAACTTTCACGCACTTCCTCTACATAAATCCCAGTCTGCGTGAAATGTAACGCTCGTGCATGTGCCTACTGTCCCTCCCAGACTCCTCCCAGAATTACGCCTCTTTGAATATGTAAATCAATATAAATATTCCCTTAAGTTCAGCGTTCTGTGAAAAGATAATGGCAAAAACATGAGAATAAAAGAAGAATATCAGCGAATGCCAAGTGCAGGCAAGGAAAAATGTACTATTTGTTGGTTTAAGCAGTTGTATAAACAACAAAAGGGAGTTGATCGAAAGTTCAAGTTCAGAAAGTCGCGCAGTGCCCTAAATAAAAAAGAAGTTGTCAGATATTAAAGTCGCCGTGAAAAGGTAAGTCTTAGGCCACTGTTTGAGTGTTATATGGAAGCTTATTAGGGTACAGAGAAAAGAAAAAAATAGGGACACAGTGGAAAAAAAATCTCAAAATATCACCTTTAATCTCAAAATTTCCACTTTAATCACATAGTTTATTTTGTGATTAAAGTAGAACATCATAAACTTAATCTTAAAATCTTTTAATTTACTAGTTTCTCAAATCCCATCGTAAAGTACCACATTAAATGCTTCGTATTCTGTGTGTTCTTTTATGTACTCTATGTGTGTGATTCACTGCTTGCTTCTTAAATGGGCTTTCTCTTAGGCAGACAGGACACAGAATACATTACATTCATGATATTACAGCACTCTGAACAATTTAAATACTAAGATGTATACTTGATATAATTTTCATGATGAAATGAATTAAAGCATGTATTAAACAAGGGGCCACAGTGGCACAAGAGTAGTGATGAGCTGGTGCTCCGTTCAGAGATTGTTCCTGCCTCCTGCAGATTCTTCAAAACTTTTAAGGAACATTGAAATATATTCGTAGTACATGTTTAATTATTCCATCCATCTGTCCATCCAGGGTCGTCCCAATCCCAGTAAGCATACAGCGCAAGGCAGGAACAATCCTTGAGCGGATAGCCAGTTCATCGCTACTGCTGTTCACCGTGTCCACACGTTTAATAACAGTATGCATTATTTAAATGAAGTTAAAAATGTATCTGTATAATGTAATATACCTACTTTACTGCATTTCATCTGAAAAATGATATCTGTAAATATGCACTTTCTTCTATTGAATTGAATTGAATTCCTTTATTGTTATTGTATGGTACAATGAAATGTAAAATGCAAATCCTCCATAAAGTTATTTTCCTATAAAATGCTAAAATAACAACAAAAACAATTATAATAATAATACGATAAAAAATGAAAAATATAAAATATGAAAGCATAAGTTGCTCATGTTCTGCAGTATTACAGGTGTAATGCAAGTTTACAGTAAGGTAATTGTACTTATAAGTACAAACAGTTCTACCAAGAGCACTTGATGGACTGATTGAGTGCATTTATATCTCTTGGAATGAAACTGTTTCTGAACCGCAAGGTTCACACAGGAAAGGCTCTGAAGCGTTTGCCGAATGGCTGAGGCAGTGTGTGCTAGAAGCTGTACCCTAATAATTTTCTCTGCTCTTGACACCATCTGCCATAGAGATGAGATTCCACACTCAGATGCAGTGAGTTAAAATACTCAGTGTTGCACTGAGCGTAACAACGCTAAAGCAGCTATAGTATTTGGAACTGTTTGGCCATTCCGTGCACCATTATATGGTTACGGGTTGACTACAATCAGATGCCTTAAACTAAAAAATTATATGTGGTTAATGTCAGTGTATTTGAAAAAGCCATGTCAGGGATGTGAATCTAAAGCATAAAGGGAAGCCATAAAGGAACAGTAGCACTGCTTTGATGCTGGGTGCTGCCAGTTTGCAAAACCGAGCTGAAAACTTGTGTACACTATGGTTTGAGCTGGTGTGAAAATGTGTGTTGCTTTACGCCAAGTTTAGTTTTTATACATTGTGATGTGAGTGTGGAAATGGGTGTACGCAATATTTTTGTATATACGCACCGTTTATACATGAGGCCCCTGGATTGGGACCCAAGTGCAACGGGTGACACCTCAGCACCACACTGGAACAGTGTGAGGTTTTTTACGGTGGCTGGAGTCCCTGTCCTACTACCAACCCCTAAGTTCTCCATGTAAATTGTAGGACCTATTTGCACAGCTGGTTGCACATTAATGTCATACACAGGACAAAGTAATTGCAGGTTAACACCAGAATCCCTGAAACCTATGAAAAAAGTTGCAATCCCAGGCCACCTTAAATTCCTTCACACCTTTCCATCAGTGTCTTTTGTTTTACAAATGTGTCAATCAGCACAAGCAGACTGCTATCCCATCCCCACACAGACGCAGCTGAAGTTCTCCCAGCTGAAGACTCTTCATCTAGGTGTGTAGTGCCTGGAGTTGTATAGGGTAAATAATATATCGTTATTTGGAACACATACATTTTATATGTGTTCTGTGTCTAAAACGATCTGAGTAAATGTAGGATGACAGGAAATGTGAGGCAAGAAATGCTGAACACATACCTAAAACAGAAACTTTTTCCATGTTATAGTAATAATTACATTAAGTGTATAATGTGTGAAGACTTTAGTCCAAATATCAAATAAACATGTGTGCCATTATTCAAGAATATAACCAAAGAAAATAAATCATTCAATTTACTTGTTGCTGTCAATGAGTTAAAAACCCAAGCTCAAATGTCAATTGACAAAAAGTTGACTTGTCTTCTTGGATGGTGCAGAGGTAAGAACTGTGTTTTCATAATCAAAAGATTGCAGGTTTGAAACCAGGTGTTCCTTGTTTTGAGTAGTGAGCTACTATTATTATTACTATAATATAACAAAAACATACATTTGATTTGAGTCTGTAACTCCCGGTATACATTTTATCTACTTGTAAAAGTTAGTGCTTTTTTTTTTATTATTCAATTATGTTTTGTCAGTGACGTTCACATGGTACAACAAACCTGCCTCTCCCTCTCTGAGTTGATGGTGTTTATTTTCATTCTTTTCACAACAGTAGCAATGACCACAGTTGGAAGCAACTTTTCCAGGGAGACAGAGTAGTGTGATCCCCCGATAGTTGCAGCACATCTTTCTGACCTCCTTTTAAAAAGGGGCCAGAAGCACAGCCCCTGATGACCACACAACACTGAAATGGAGTTTCAGCCATCACCTCTCAATAATGTCCAGAGCTTTCAGCATTTCTGGGTGGATTTTATCCATTCCCGAGGCCTTGCCAATGTGGAGTTGCATAACTATCTTAGTTACCTTTTTCAGGGAAAAGAACATCGATCCTCCATTGGCTTCTGTCTCTGCCTTCTCCACAGAAGGTATGTCCATCAGGTTCTGGAATTCCTCATGGTGTTCCTTCCACTGCCAGACAATATCCTCAGTCCAGATCAACACTTCTCAGCCTTGCTGAGAACAGCCTGGGTGAATCACTGCCTTCCCTTTCTGAGTTGCCTGATGATTTGCCAGAACCTCTTTGAGTCTGATTGATAGTTGCTTTCCATGGTCTCTCCGGATTTCTCCCACACCTGGATTTTTGCTTCCCAGACCACCAAGACCACAGTCCTTTTGGCCTGTTGGTACCTTTCTGCTGCTTTGGGAGTTTCCTATGCGAACCGTACATGAAAGGCCTTCTTTTTCAACCTGATGACATCCCTCATCTCGTGTCCACCATTGGGTCCTTGAGTTTCCACCTTGAAAGGCACCTATAGCCTTCAGGCTGCAGGTCTTTGCAGCTGCTTCCACAATGGAGGTATTGAACAAGACCTATTCAGACTCTATGTCCCCAGCCTACTCATATGCCTTTCCAATACATTGATACCCCTTGACCTGTTAGAATTTATAATCTCTACCTATCACCTTGAGTTATCAGAATCACCATGCGGCTCCTCAAGGTCCTGTAAACAATTGGAAGAATGAATGGTGGTTTATATCCCTATATTGATTATAGTGAATTAAACAATATTACTGTAAAACAATTACCTCTGCCACTTATCTACTTGTAACTTAGTCTCCTGAGTTGGTTTGTCGTGTGGTGGGTGCGGCAATGCACTGTATCAGCGTGTGCTCCTAACCTTTCTCTCTATCTTTGCAGTGCCTATAATTTGATTAGAATCAAAGAAGCAGACGAGTGGTAAACAGCTTATAGCACTGCAACTGGACTTTAAGAATACTAAGTAATGCCATATGGATTAGCCAATGCATCGTCAGGTTTTCGATTGACTTCTTCCGACATATTCTGGGCATTTTCTTTCTATCATATATTGATGACATTAACCCAGCCACAAGGGATGCTTAAACCAGTGTGTTTCTTCGTGTCGGACCCAAGCCCGGATAAATGGGAAGGGTTACGTCAGGAAGGGCGTCCAGTGTCAAATTTTGCCAAATCAATATGCAGACAACAATACAAATTTCCATACTGGATCGGTCAAGCCCCGGGTTAACAACGACCTCCACCAGTACTGTTAGCCAGCAGGGTGCTGACCGAGGCAGGAGGAAAGGAGGAAAGTAAAGAGAGTGGAACTGAGGGTAGGAACTTTGAATGTTGGCAGTATGACTGGTAAGGGGAGAGAGTTAGCAGATATGATGGAGAGAAGGAAGGTTGATATTTTTGTGCGTGCAAGAGACTAAATGGAAGGGGAGTAATGCCAGGTGGATTGGAGGTGGATTCAAATTGTTCTATCATGATGTGGATGGGAGGAGAAGTTGGTAGGAGTTATTCTGAAGGAACAGTATGTCAAGAGTGTTTTAGAGGTGAAAAGAGTGTCAGGCAGAGTAATGATAATGAAGCTGGAAATTGGAGGTGTGATGATGAATGTTGTTAGGGCTTATGCACCGCAAGTTGGGTGTGCATTGGGTGAGAAAGAAGATTTTTGGAGTGAGTTTTATGAAGTGGTGAATAGTTCACCCAAGGGACAGAAAGTGGTGATTGGAGCGGATTTCATTGGGCATGTTGGTGAAGGGAGCAGTGGAGACGAGGAGGTGATGGGTAGGTATGGTGTCAAGGAGAGGAATGAAGAAGGTAGTGCTGGGCGGTATACCGGTTCATACCGAAAACTGTTTTTTATTTTTGTTATGATATGGATTTTTCTTATACCGCAACACCGGTTTAAATTGCCTAAATGATGTTCGGAACATGGCGCAGTGGGAAACTGTTCAAGGGGGGACCTTTTTCACTGCTACACCGCTAATCACATACAACGGAGTACATGCATTAGTGGAGGTGTTGTGCGGGGGCTCTTTTTCACTGCTACACTGCTAAATAGGCTTGCAACAGAGTACATGCGGTAGTATATGTATTGCGGGATGAAAATGGACAGAGAACATTCCAAAACTGTAAAAAGCTATAGATGACGATAAAGTTGAACATGATGACACAGAAGAACTTTTGCCGAAAAAAAGGAGTCACATCTGTTGCCTTGAGATACTTTGGTTTTAAAGGTTAAAATGTGTGAATACTTTTTCTATTTTAATGGATAATACTGCAAGCCAAGTTATACTTGTTTTATTTTTTTTCAATACAGTGTAATATACCTGGGTACTGTGTAACAGTGTGACGACATGTTGACTTTATTCTCAACATTTCCACTTTAATCTCGACGCTTATGATGAGAATAAAGTCGACATGTTGACTTTATTCTCGACATATCTACTTTATTCTCGCCGTTTATTTCAAGATTAAAGTTGAACATCGTAAACTAAACTTCATTGTAAAATGAATATTTAATTTACTAAATTTCCAGCTACACATTTCTTTCACTATCTTCAAATCAGGAACTTGGTTAAACAGAACTTTCCAGATTTTCCTCATCTTGCACCCTCATACATGCTGGAAAAAATATTGCTCAATCTCAAGAACTTAGACTCCATCTCTACAATATATAAAATCATTTTACAATCCCTCCCTTTCAAAGAGCCAAGAGGACACTGGGAAAAAGATCTCTCAATTAATATATCAGAAAAGGAGTGGAAAGTAGCAATGCAGAGAATTCACTCGAACTCCATATGCGCAAAGCATACAATTATACAACTTAAAATTATTTATCGAGCACATCTGTCTCGACTAAAACTCTCCAAAATGTTTCCAGGGCATGATCCAACCTGCGAACGCTGCAACCAAGTCCCAGCCTCACTGCGTCACATGTTCTGGGTCTGCGCCAAATTAACATTATTCTGGACAAAAATTTTTAATTACCTCTCAGACAGCCTTAAACTCACAATCCCTCCTAACCCATTAACAGCTGTGTTTGGGGTTCTTCCAGAGTGGCTTAAAGTGGAGAAAGACAAACAAATTGTGATTGCATTCACTACACTTTTGGCACGCAGACTTATTCTGATAAACTGTAGAAACCCAAACTCTCCTCTTTTAAGTCAGTGGGAAACCGGTGTGTTATATTATTTGAAATTGGAAAAAATCAAATACTCAGTTAAAGGATCCGTACAGACTTTTTTCAAAACATGGCAGGATCTAATCAGTAATATTTTAAAATAAGTTCATGAAGCACAGAGAATTTATTAATTTAGGTATGTTTAAAAGCCGTAAAAATTTTTACCCCGTTTGGCTTGCTCTCTCTCTTAAGGGTGGGGATCAATCTGTTCTTAACTCAATTTTTCTTTTTGTAAAAACTTGATTGCTTTGTATGGATTGCAATAAAATCAATAAAAATAAATAGATAAATAAATAAATAAATAATTTACTAATTTTTCTCAAACCCCATCATGTTATAAAGCACATTAAATGCTTTGTGTTAAGTGTTCCCCGAGCCATGTTATAAATCAGCATGTGCTTCTTAAACTGACTTCCTCTTGTACTGAGGAGGCGCCAGCAGCGATCACTGCACAGAATACATTCACTTCATGATATTCCTGCTCCCTGAACATTTAGAATGCTAAGATAAATACTTGATATAATTTTCATGATGAAATGCATTAAAGCATGTATTAATCATGCGGGGGCACGGCGGCATGGAGGTTAGACTGCTGCCTCGCAGCAAGGAGGTCTCGGGATGACATTGGAGATCAAAAAGGGGAAGAGAGTCAGGGCTGAGCCAAGGATCAAATGATGTAAGTTGAAAAAGGAAGACTGCAAGGTTGAGTTTAGGGAGGAGGTGAGACAGGCACTGGGTGGCAGTGAAGAGTTATCAGACAGCTGGGAAACTACAGAAGATGTAGTAAGGGCGATAGCAAGTATGGTGCTTGGCGTGACATCTGGAAAGAGGAAGGAGGAAAAGGAAACCTGCTGGTGGAATGAGGAAATACTGGAGAGTATACAGAGGAAGAGGATGACAAAGAAGAAGTGGTATAGTCAGAGAGATGCAGAAAGTAGACAAGAGTACAAGGAGATAAGGCACAAGGTGAAGAGAGAGGTGGCGAAGGCTAAAGAAAAGGCGTATGATGAGTTGTATGAGAGGTTGGACACTAAGGAGGGAGGAAAGAATCTGTACCGATTGACTAGACAGAGGGACCGAGCTTGGAAAAATGTGCAGCAGGTTAGGGTGATAAAGGATAAAGATGGAAACGTACTCACAAGCGATGAGAGTGTGTTGAGCGGATGGAAAGAGTACTTTGAGAAGCTGATGAATAAAGAGAATGAGAGAGAGAAGAGATTGTATGATGTGGAGATAGTGAATCATGAAGTGCAACAGATTAGCAAGGAAGAAGTAAGGACAGCTATGAAGAGGATGAAAAATGGAAAGGCCGTTGGTCCAGATGACATACCTGTGGAAGCATGGAGGTGTTTAGGAGAGATGGCAGTGGAGTTTTTAACCAGATTGTTTAACGGAATCTTGGAAAGTGAGAGGATGTCTGAGGAGTGGAGAAGAAGTGTACTGGTGCCGATATTTAAGAATAAGGGGGATGTGCAGGACTGCAGTAACTACAGGGGAATAAAATTGATGAGCCACAGCATGAAGTTATGGGAAAGAGTAGTGGAAGCTAGGCTGAGAAGTGAGGTGATGATTAGTGAGCAGCAGTATGGTTT
Organism: Polypterus bichir lapradei; assembly: GCA_026402145.1. Lineage (NCBI taxonomy): Eukaryota > Metazoa > Chordata > Cladistia > Polypteriformes > Polypteridae > Polypterus > Polypterus bichir. The sequence continues at coordinate 35,434,183 of JANRMT010061414.1, read as the reverse complement.
CATGCCAAGAAGAGCACCACAGATGCAATGTTTGCTCTGAGGATGTTGATGGAGAAGTTTAGAGAAGGCCAGAAGAAGTTGCATTGCATCGTTGTAGACCTGGAGAAAGCATATGACAGGGTGCCTTGAGAGGAGCTGTGGTATTGTATGAGGAAGTCGGGAGTGGCAGAGAAGTACGTAAGAGTTGTACAGGATATGTATGAGTTAAGTATGACAGTGGTGAGGTCTGCAGTAGGAGTGACGAATGCATTCAGGTTGAAGGTGGGATTACATCAGGGATCGGCTCTGAGCCCTTTCTTATTTGCAATGGTAATGGACAGGTTGACAAGACAAGATTAGACAGGAGTGCCTGTGGACTATGATGTTTACTGATAACATTGTGATCTGTAGGAAACTACAGAAAATTAGAATGTCATGTCAAATGAATTTCTTCCAGGTACTCAGGTCTATTCCCACAGTCCAAAGACATGCAGGTTAGGTAGACTGGAGATACTAAATTGGCCCCATTGTGCGTGTGTGTGGATGTGGGTATCTGAGACGAACCTGCTTGCTGGGGTAGGCTCCAGTTCTCCTGTGACTCTGCTCTGAATAAGTATGTCTCTAAGATGAATGGATGGATAACATACTACATGTTGACTTCACATTGTTAAAAGAGGAGGGCATCTGCAAACTTAGCAGCTAAATGGAAAGTCAGTGGAATTACAAGGGGGGGACCCAAAAACTTCTGGAATTGTGTAAAAAAGACTTTTATTATAAAACACCCATCCATCCATCCATTATCTAATCCTCTATATCCTAACTACAGGGTCACATGGGTCTGCTGGAGCCAATCCCAGGCAACACAGGGTGCAAGGCAGGAAACAAACCCCGGGCAGGGCGCCAGCCCACCGCAGATTATAAAACATATAACTCCCTTTTAGACACCTTTGATATACTCTCCTGGGGCCTCATGTATAAACGGTGTGTATGCACAGAAATGTTGCTTAAGAACGTTTCCACGTTCAAATCGCGATGTATAAAACCTACACTTGGCATAAAGCCACGCACTTTTCCATGGTACCTCATACCCTGTCATACGCAAGTTCTCCGCTCGGTTTTGCAGACTGGTGGCACCCAGCGTCAAAGCAGTGCTACTGTTCCTGTGTGGTTACCCTTTATTTCTTAGAACCACATTCCTGACGTGGCTTTAAAAATACACTGAAACTAACCGCATATTATTTTTTAGTGTAATGCCTCTGATTGTATTTAACCTGTAACAATATAATGGTCCAGGGAATAGCCATAGTATTCCAAATACCATAACTGCTTTAGCGTTGTAACTCTCGTAATTCTGGAAGGAGACGGGGCAGGACAGAAGGCGCGTGCTTTAGTTTTCACGCTGATTGGGATTTATGGAGCAGAAGAACGTGGAAGTTGGAGTACGCACAGATTCCTGCATCTGGAATTTTCTGTGCGTAAGCACATTTCAGCTTTTGTGCTTACGTCATGTTATAGTGCGAATTCTACGCACGCCGTTATTCATGAGGCCCCTGGAGATGATAAACACTTGTCCCAGCACTCCTCCCATTCCTGGAAATATTTCCTGTACTTATCTTTTCCTACTGTGTCTATACCCTCCAGTGCCTTTACCTGTATTTCTTCCATAGTAGCAAATCCTCTTTCCTTCAGACTCAGTTTTAATTTCAGGAACAAAAGGTGTCACAGATATTGAGATCTGGTGAAAACAGACATGGGCAAAGCAACAACCACATTGTTTTTGATGAAAAACTTTAAATGACAGATTGGTATATTTATTTTATATACTGTATATATTGGTATAACTGGTGCATTGTCATTGTGCAAAATGCAGTTTTAGGTGTGCTGAAATTCTCTGGACATTTTTTCCAGATGCTTTTATTGTAGACACATCAGCATTTCAGTATAAGGTTGCTGATTAACAGTCTGTCCACATGGAACAAACTCTAAGAACAAGTCTGTCAATGTTGAAAACATGATCATTATTTTCTCTTGAAAATCTGCAGAGGTAACTTAGAAAAAAATGCTGAATTCACTTGCACGATTGTAGAATAAACACCAGTAATACACAACTCAATTGTACACATAAAATACCCAGAAGTAAATTCAATAACTACTCCTGAGCTATTGAGGAGCCACACTGTAAGACTCACTTGGAAAAATACAAAAATGAGGCATGACATTTCTGTCTGTGCTTCAATTGGGAAAACAAGAAAATATAACCAATTGTATCTAAAATGTTGTACATTGTCTTGTGTAAAGGCATCAGCCAAATAAGAAATAGTAATAAGCATTATCTTACCACAGAGTCCCACATAAACTTACGTCTTTGAAATAAACTGATTAACCTAACATAACTACACAATTATATGGATTCAATGTGTAATGATGCAATGAACATTTACATATAATTGTTGTTTGCCACAGTTTCACAAGAATATGCAAGTATGACAGTCTCACCATCCTATCAATGAACAACGTCACAGTATACTTTGAATTATATCAGCACTTATTAATGCAAAATCCATAGCTCCATGCTGTGTTGATTGTTACATTTAATTTTATCACTTATGTGCCCCCAATGTTACAGCACTCAATGATTATTATTGTTGTTTTTTGGTTATTGTTTTATTATTTATGTTGTAGCCTCTAATTATTTGCTTCCCTGACCTCTGTAATATTTATATCAAGTTGGAGCAGATGCTGTCCACTGCTACTCTTGTTTTGCTTTTGTGTATTTTATTGATTCTGTTGTAACAATCTATACTAATAAAAGGCAAAGCCCTCACTCACTCACTCACTCACTCACTGACTGACTCATCACTAATTCTCCAACTTCCCGTGTGGGTAGAAGGCTGAAATTTGGCAGGCTCATTCCTTACAGCTTACTTACAAAAGTTGGGCATTTTCATTTCGAAATTCTATGCATAATGGTCATAACTAGAAGCTATTTTTCTCCATTTACTGTAATGGAGTTCAGCTCGAGGGGCGGAGTTTTGTGTGACATCATCACGCCTCTCACGTAATCACGCATTACGTAGAAAACCAGGAAGAATGCGCTGAAGAAAACATGCATTATATAATTAAGAAGGCAGCGAAACAATTAGAAGCGAGCGAGTGACATATAAAACCATATTCAGCGGCTCACGTGAACTGACGCAGTGCGTAGACAAAAAGCAACAGTTCCAAAGAGTGCTGAACAAAAACCGAATTACACTGCTACGCTCAAATAGACAAACCACACGCTGTGGCGAATAGTAGAGCATTCGCCTGTAGCGCCCACGTCCGAGGTTCGATCCCCGAGAGGGGATGCACTAAGTATGTACGCGCGCTTCTCGATTTATTTTAACCTCGCATCCCCTTAGTTTGAGACATATGAAAACGCTTGCGGTTAACGCAGAAAGACAGATCACCTATTGAAGCTTCATGAATAATGGATACTTTATTCGCGATCAATGATTGTTTTGGTAAAGCCATACTCAGTGTATTCATTAGATGAATGGTAAAAAAGTAAGAGCAAGGGGAGGGTGACTTATTGAGGCATGCAGGCAAAACCACAATAGCACACGGGCTCGATGTACTGTAGTGCGCATCAACTCGATCTGAATTGAGCGATCACATTCGAAAAAATATATCTTTTCAAGTTCTATTTAGTCCATATGTGTCAAACTCAAGGGCCGCGGGCCACATCCGGCCCGGCGTGTAATTATATCCGGCCCGCAAGATCATTTTATATACTGTATTATTGTTATTAATGGCCCGGGTATATGAAGCGCTGGTAACACAATAAACTACAGATCCCATAATGCTGCGCTTCAGCTGCCTTGCCGAACACTTACCGTGTTAATCAAGTCTAGCTTATGATGCTGCAAGTTATTGCGAAGCTAGCCCACACGATGCCGAAGAGAAAAGTTGATTCTGAAAATAGAGCCTTTAAAAACCGATGGGAGGCTGAGTATATGTTTACTGACATTGCCGGTAAACCCGTGTGTCTCATTTGTGGAGCTAATGTGGCTGTAATTACAGAATTTAATCTTTACAACGACTGACAAACACAGAATGTAACTTGAACACAACACATCGTACAAATACGACCCTGATTGAAACAAATAATGATAATCGAATCCTTGATCACAGCAACACTCAATAACACTCACAAAACAATTACTGTATATTGACAATCATGTTGCGTTATTTTTAAAATGTTCCCTTTTCTTTTTCAAAGCTTCCTTAACACACTACGTCTCCGCTGCGAATATATATATATATATATACCTCGATCTACATACTCTCAAATAGTGTAGATAAGCCACACACCGTGGCGCAATTGTAGAGGCTTTGCCTCTATCGCCTACGTCCGAGGTTCGATTCCCGAGAGGGGATGTACTGAGTATGTACGTGCGCTTCATGGTTCATTTTAACCTCGCATCTCCTTGGTTTGAGACGTATGAAAAAATATGCGGTTAACGCAGAATCATGTTACGTTATTTTTAAAATCTTTCCTATTCTTAGCACAAGCACAGCTGAGAAGCTTCGATGCATGTACTCCATAACAAAAAATAACGCATTTAATCACACTTTCAATTCCAAGCAAAGGGGAACTTTTGTCAAAGCATGATTTCCTGGTACATCGATTACACTGATGCACACATCACAGCTACAAAAATGTTACAGTCGGAATGAAGCGCGTTCCTACGACTGATCGGAAGAAAATTTAATTTCAAAAAACTACCCGAGCGAAGCCTTGATAAAAGCATGGTTTTGTGCACACTGAAAAGAAAGCAAAATTAGATGCATTACAGAAAGCGGACTTTGTGGCTCTTACTGGGGATCATTGGACTTCCGTGACCGTTAGTAATTCTAATTACATCTAATTACAAAATGTTCAATGATCACACTGTTTTAGCCTAATGTACAAAATAATTTTGGCTAAGGTTACTCAGAGTTTAAAGATTAAGTTGGTCAAATTACCTTTTATGTTTCTGACTTATTTTTTTAAGAAGAAAAACTGCACTTTATGTTGAAATTTTGGTTATTATTATTTAAAGACAATACCATTCTGAAAATGTACTTAAAGTACTTAAACTACCACTTTATTTTTAAGTCTGCCCAATTTTAACCAGGGATGATATTTTTGTTTCTGTTTTGAATTAAATTGCAGTTTAAAAGCATTTTTTTCTTTCAGAAATTAAAAGAGCTTGAGTTTACAATATTCATGTCCATGTCTATTATTTGATTCTGTCGCCCACTAAAACCCTTTTAAATTAAAAAAACACATTTGCAATTTGGGGCAAATTTACGTGTGCGATTACATACGATTAATCAAGATTAATTATTACACAGCCTCTAATTAATTGGATTAATTTTTTTAATCGAGTCCCACCCCTAATATATATATGTAGATATATATGTAGATTTGTATATATATATGTGTATATACAGTATATATGTAGATATGTATATGTGTATATATATATATGTTTATATATGTGTGTGTGTGTGAGTGTATATATATATATGCCAGCAACACTCATGACAATGACAAAACAATTACATTGTCAATCATGTTACGTTATTATTAAAATGTTTCCTTTTCTTTTTACTTCTCTGCTGCCAAACGCGGGTATTTTGCTATGTATATATATATATATAGAGAGAGAGAGAGATATGACAACAACACTCATATCAATGACAAAACAATTACATTAACAATCATGTTACGTTATTTTTAAAATATTTCCTTTTCTTTTTCATAACTTCTTTAACACACTACTTCTCCACTGCGAAGCGCGGGTATTCTGCTAGTTATGAATATATTCAACAAGTGTTTTTAGCCTACCTATCTGTTTTTTAGATATTAGAACATTAGAACAACCTAGATGAGAACAGGCCCATTAGCCCAAAAAAGCTTGCCAGTCTTCTCAACTTATTTCTTCCAAAAAAACAAGTTGAGTTTTGAAAGTTCCTGAAGTCTTACTGTTTACCACACTACTTGGTATCTTATTCCAAGTGTGTATCGTTCTTTGTGTAATGAAAAACTTCCTAATGTTTGTGCGAAATTTACCTTTAACAAACTTCCAACTGTGTTCTTGAACTCATTTCAAAATAACAGTCTCGATCCACAGTACTAATTCCCTTCATAATTTTAAACACTTCAATCATGTCACCTCATAATCTTCTTTTGCTTAAACTGAAAAGGCTCAGCTCTTTTAATCTATCCTCATAATTCAAATCCTGTAGCCCTGGAATCAGCCCAGTTGCTATTCTCTGGACATTTTCTAGTGCTGCTTGGTACTTTTTGTAGCCTAGAGACAAAAACTGCATACTGTGCTCCAGGTGAGTCCTCACAAGCGCGTTATAAAGCTTGACCATAACCTCCATGGACTTGAACTCCACACATCGTGCTATATAACCTAACATTCTGTTTACCTTCTTAATGCCTTCTGAACACTGTCAGGAAGACAGTAGCTTAGCTCCACTATGACTCCTAAATCCTTCTCATAAGGTGTACTCTTGTTTTTCTGACCGTCCATTGTGCATTCAACACTAACAATTTTACTTCCTATATGTAATACTTTACATTTACTGACATTAAATTTCATCCGCCACAAATCTGCCCAAGCCTGTATGCTATCCATGTCCTTCTGTAATGATATAGCAACAACAACAACAACATTTATTTATATAGCACATTTTCATACTAAAAATGTAGCTCAAAGTGCTTTACAAAATGAAGAAATAGAAAAATAGGAGACACAATAAAAAATAAAAATAAGTCAACATTAATTAACATAGAATAAGTAAGGTCCAATGGCCAGGGTGGACAGAAAAAAAAAAAAAAAAAAACTCCAGACGGCTGGAGAAAAAAAATAAAATCTGCAGGGATTCCAGACCAAGAGACCACCCAGTCCCCTCTGGGCAATCTACCTAACATAAATGAAACAGTCCTCTTTGTATTTAGGGTTCTCATGGAAGGACTTGATGATGATGGTCACGTAGACTTTTGACTTTCAGTCCATCAATGTTGGAGCATCATGATGCTTTGAGTAGGTGGTGGTGGCGCAGGCCGCCACCACAAAGAAACCGGAAAAAGAAACAGAAGAGAGAGTTGGGGTCAGTACGGATTTTAGAGCCACTATGAATAGTTATTATGATGAATTGAACATACAGAGTATCAGTATTAAGTTAAAGTGAAGTTAGGAGAAACTAATAAATTAATAACGGATTCCAAATCATCTGCAAATCCACCTATCTGGTATCATCTGCAAATTTAACCAGCTTCTTACTTATATTCCTATCTAAATCATTTATATATATTAAAAATATAAGCGGCCCTAGCACTGACCCCTGTGGAACACCACTCTTAACATTAGCCAATTCTGAAAAGGTTCCTTGCACCATCACCCTCTGCTTCCTGTGTCTAAGCCAATTCTGCACCCATCTTAAAACATCACCCTGAACTACCACTTCTTTTAGTTTGATGCCTAACCTCTCATGTGGCACCTTATCAAATGCTTTCTGAAAGTCAAGATAAATAATATCATATGCTCCACTTTGATCATATCCTTTTGTTGCCTCCTCATAGAATTCCAGCATGTTAGTAAAACACAACCTCCCTCTTCTGAACCCATGCTGACTGTTCAGAATAACTCCTGTTCTTGCCAGATGTTGCTCAATCTTATCCTTAATAATTCCTTCCATTACTTTTCCTGTGATGCATGTTAAACTTACTGAGCTATAGTTACTTGGATCTGCCGTGTCGCCCTTTTTATATAATGGGATGATATTTGCCATTTTCCGGTCCTTCGGAATCTCTCCAGTGCAAAGTGACTTCCTAAAAATATGTGTCAATGGTTTATTTATGTACTCGTTAGCCTCCTTAAGAACTCAAGAGTAAATATTATCTGGTCCTGGTGATTTGTTTGATTTCAGCCTATTTAATCTGAGTAGTACTTCTCCCTCTACAATTTCCAAATTTCTCAGTACCTCCTTAGTAATTCCGTTTACCGCTGGGAGGTTACCCACTGCCTCACTTGTGAAGACCTCAGAAAAATGTAAGATTAGGGCATCTGCTGTTTCACTGTCTGTATCTTTTAATTCCCCTTTACTATTTCTGATGTACTTCACTTGCTCCTTGACTGTTCTTTTACTAATAAAATACTGAAAGAATCTCTTAGGGTCTTCTTTTGCCTTTATCTGCTATATTCCTCTCCAATTGTCTTTTAGCCTCCCTGATATTCGTCTTAATGTTTGCCCTCATGTTTACATATACTCTGTGATTTGCTTTGCAGTCTTATACACCTAATAAAGTCATTTTTTCCTTTGCAGCTTCTTTTTTAAATCGTTATTAATCCACTGTGGAGTTTTTTTTTTATTTCCTATTAATTCCAAATGTAGGTATGTATCTTTCCTGCATTACATGTAAAACATTTTTAAACCTGTTCCACTGCTCCTCTACTGTCTACACACTTAAAGGCTTATCCCAGTGTATCCTCCTTACACTTTGTTGCATCTGCTTAAAATTTGCCCTACCAAAGTTCAACTTAACAATTTTAGTCTTTGCATCTGCACCCTTAAAAATACTGGGAATTGTATTATATTATGGTCACTTGACCTTAGTGGTTCAATCATATCTACACCCTCAATTTTAACTTGATTATTACAAAATACTAAGTTCAGTCAAGCTTCCCCCAGTGTAGGTGCTTTAACATACTATGTTAAAAAGCAGTCAATAACACCTCTTTCCCTAATGTTTTCCAGGCAAAGCCACATGTCCTCACTAAGATGGTGCTCATCATCGAACTGATGAGGACATACATTTGCATTCTACAGTATTTGACAAAAACAGCAACCCCAAATCCTCTACTGTTCTGTCTATCCTTCCTAAAAAATGTGTATCCCTCTATGTTACACTCATTCCCATCTTTGTTATCTAGCCAGGTTTCCATTTTTGCTATAAAATCTATGTATGCTCTGCTACATACAGCTCCAACTCACTTAACCTTATTTTTGATACTTCTAGAATTAAGGAAAGCTATTTTTAATGTGTTACTCCTTCTACATTTAAATATTGAGTTAGAATTTACATCATTACGCATTTATATTTGTACACCATTGTTTGTTCCTCCATGCATAGATCTAAACCTGGCATGTCCTAAACTCCCTGAACTCACAAATGACCCTTATGTATGTCATGTGTTCCAACATGGACAATGACAACTGGATCCACCCCCACTCTGGCCAAGAGCCTATCCACCCTTCCAGGGAGGTCCCCCACCTGTGCATCTGGAAGGCAACACACCGTGCAAGTCTCTCTGTCTCTGGAGAACACCTGCACTTCAATCCTCCTAATGATGTTTAACTTCAGCACAAGGCAAAAGCAATTTCTACAGTATTGAACACTTAGGCTAGCAAATTAAAAACTGGATTTGGCCACACTTATCACAATAAAGGTAATAAATGAAAAGAAATTAACTTAATAAAAAAGTGCATTTGCAATAAGACAATGCAGAAAGTTGGAGCCATTAACTCTGTAGTATCACATGCATGTCTTTGTGGAAGTGGAACAAAAACCCACATTTTACAAAGAGAACATGCAAACTTTACACAGACAACACTGCACTTAGGATTCAAATGAAGCAGCACTAACTGGAGTCATTCAAGTATGCATGAGATGGAGCAAAGGGTTATGCATTGCTCAGGCTTTGAAGCATCTGGGTGTAACATGTTATATTAATCTATTAGTCATTTCCACTATAAGGACTATAAAGTTCTTAGAAAAGAAGAAAGAATGTTGAAATGTTTCCAGCCACTTGCAATATAAAACAGCTCAAAAAAATTAAAGGATCACTTTGAAAACACATCATATCTCAATGGGGAAAAACAATCATGCTGGATAGCTATACTTATATGGACTGGGTAATGTGTTAGGTACGAAAAGATGCCACATCATTTGATGGAAATTAAAATTATCAACCTACAGAGGGCTGAATTCAAAGACACCCTGAAAATCAAAGTGAAAAATGATTTGGCAGGCTAGTACATTTCGCTGAAATTTCATTGCAGCAACTCAAAATCGTATTCAGTAGTTTGTATGGCCCCTACGTGCTTGTATGCATGCCTGACAACGTCGGGGCATGGTCCTAATGAGACGATGGATGGTGTCCTGGGGATCTCCTCCCAGATCTGGACCAGAGAATCACTAAGCTCCTGGACAGTCTGAGGTACAACCTTGCAGCATTGGATGTACCCAAACATAATGTCCCAGAGGTGTGCTATTGGATTTAGGTCAGGCAAGTGTGGGGGTCAGTCAATGGTATCAATTCCTTCATTCTCCAGGAACTGCCTGCATACTTTTGCCACATGAGCCCGGGCATTGTCATGCACCAGGAGTAACCCAGGACCCACTGCACCAGCATAGGGTCTGACAATGGGTCCAAGGATTTCATCCCGATACCTAATGGCAGTCAAGGTGCCGTGTCTAGCCTGGTCTGTGCGTCCCTCCATGGATTTGCCTCCCCAGATCATCACTGACCCACCACCAAACCAATCATGCTGAATGATGTTACAGGCAGCATAACATTATCCACAGCTTTTCCAGACCCTTTCACATCAGTCACATGTGCTAAGGGTGAACCTGCTCTCATCTGTAAAAAGCACAGGGCACCAGTGGTGGACCTGCCAATTCTGGTATTCTATGGAAAATGCCAATGAAGCTCCATGGTACCAGGCAGTGAGCACAGGGCCACTAGAGGATGTCAAGTCCTCAGGACACTCTTATGAAGTCTGTTTCTGATTCTTTGGTCAGAGACATCCACACCAGTGGCCTACTGGAGATCATTTTGTAGGGCTCTGGCAGTGTTCATCCTGTTCCTCCTTGCTCAAAGGAGCAGATGCCAGTCCTGCTGATAGATTAAGGACCTTCTACAGCCCTGTCCAGCTCTCCTAGAGTAACTGCCTGTCTCTTGGAATATCCTCCATGCCCTTGAGACTGTGCTGGGAGACACAGCAATCCTCCTGGCAATGGCATGTATTGATGTGCCATCCTGGAGAAGTTGGTCTACCTGAGCAACCTCTGTAGGGTCCAGGTATCGTCTCATGCTACCAGTAGTGACACTGCCTGTAGCCAAATGCAAAACTAGTGAAAAAACAGTCAGAAAAGATGAGGAGGGAAAAATGTCAGTGGCCTCCACCTATTAAACCATTCCTGTTTTAGGGGTTGTCTCATTGTTGCCCCTCTAGTGCACCTGTTGTTAATTTCATTAACACCAAAGCAGCAGAAACTGATTAACAACCCCCTCTGCTAGTTAACTGACCAGATCAATAGCCCAGAAGTGTCATTGACTTGAGGCTATACTCTGATTAAAAAGTGTTCCTTTAATTTTTTTGTGCAGTATATTTTGCTGCTTAGATGCATGATCTTATATTAATATTACTATCAAGTAGAACTAATCTGTGTCTTTCTTTGTCATTAACGGCCAATTATGTTCTTACTACTGATAAATAAGTATTTGAAACGTCTAAGACATTATACAGTAACATTATGATGCATAAAATATTTATGAAAAGGATGGAATTTGGTTGTTTATATTTTCATGAAATATGTATCTGCAGTGTTGATACCATTTTATGGCTTTATCTTATAAAGTGCTCTTGAATGGCTTAAAAGTCATTCTTCAATAAAATGTATTACTGTTCACATTTTCTACAATAGAAATTTACTTTGAATTTTCTTTTTTGAATATGTAAGCTTGAGAAGCACACATCACATTCACAGGCTACAGAATAATAACAGTTTGAAACCAATAAACGTCTAAATGGTATTCAACTGTAATTCAAGAAAATTCAAGAAAATTGTTCCTGAGCCTTGACCAAGATTTGCAGCAAGGTTGTTTCAGATTCATTGCCTTTTGCTGCTCCACCAGCTGGATTTTCACTGGTAGTGTGCCATTTAAACCCTTCACTGGTTCATCTGCTGGATGTTCAAGACAGTGCAATTGCATTACTGAAGATTTCTAAAACCGTATGATTGTCTACCGTGCAGTACAGGCAGAGTAACTCAAGATAACATGGTATTCCTCACTCATTCTGATTGGCTGCCTCTGTAAGATATCAGGTATCCTCCTCTGCTGCTATAAAACACTCCTTCCATTTGTTCACACTTCTTTCCCCTGTCCTTGAATCTTATGTATGAATCTTAAAAACAGCCAAATGACTTAATGCATGACAGGCTTAATGGGTCTTGCTCTTTAGCTGTCTTGATTTTACTATTTCATACTGGAGATAAAAATTTAAAAGCAAGCTGATGCTTTATCACATTTATCTGAAGCAAATGAATCTCCAGCAAAGCCTGAGTGCATTTTAACTCTGGATCTGTAGAGGCTTTGTTGGAGTTAATTTGGAAAGCACAACAAAACACACATACACAAAAAAAAACTCTCAAGGTTTTTGTATGTTCCACCAGAGTTAAGGAACAAAGTATATGAATGGGCATAAATCACTGATGTTTGGGCACCCTGGAGTCACACAAAACATGCCAATCCTCCACCATTATATCTGGTGGGAGAATATGTGAAAAGACACTGAGGGCTTTATTGCTGCACGTAGAATATGTTGTAGAGCATAACCTACCACTTCCTTACTGTTGGATTATTTCAACCAATTCCTGTCTCACTACATTTTATAATGATATTTCAATGGACTTTATTACTAACCTTCCACCATTCTAAAGGATTCACTGCAATCATTATAGCAGTTGATAAGTACTCTAAAACAACACTCTTTATAACTTTAAAGAAGCAGCCTACTGTGAAGATATTGGCAGATATCTTTTTGTCCAAATCATGATTTTGTACAGTTTCCATTCCACCATTATTTTATACCAAGGTTCCCAATTTGTTTCTCATTTGTAGAGGTTTTTCTATAAGAGGTTGTCTTGTTAATCTGTTAATGTGTTAATTTCACATCTGGCTACCAACCTGAGGCCAATGATCAAACAGAATGTGTTAACAGATACTTGGATACTTTTATTAAGTGCACTGTAAACTCCACTCTAGACAATTCGGTTAAGGTATCACTTCTAGCTGAATTAGCTAGAAATGTTCACTTTCTCTCTGTCCTTAAAATGAGTGCCACTTGCTTTAAGCCCCATCTGTTGGATCCACTTTATGTTACTTCCTCAGTTCTTTATGTGACTAAGTACCATTCTGAGTTAGATGCTAAGTGGTGACTAGCACAGAAGAACCTTCAGAAGACAGGGTATTTTAACTAAGCACTTTACTGATTGAAAACAGATGTTGGCCCCTGTTGATAGGATTGGTAATAAGGTATGGCTAACGATGTGAGATATCCGTTTGAGAGTTTTGTCCCTTCTGCTGTCATCTTGTTTCGTTCCATATGTGATCAAATGTAGAGTGTGTCCAGTATATTATGGTTTGGTGCTATTGGCACACTTCAAAATAAACTTGATCTTTCATGTCTCTCGGTTGAAACCTGTTTATCACTGTTTCCCCCGATCACCCCCATATTCTTGCAGTGTCAATAAGACTACAGATGAATTTTGGGTTCACTCTCTCTTGGACTAGCTTCAAAGTCTGTTGATGGTAAAGTACTTGGAAGGGGTATGGCCTTTAGGACCAGTCCTGGGTTAAGGTTGCTGACCTTCATTTGCCCAATTTGCTTTCTCACTTTCATGCCTGTTATCCACTGAAGACAGATGGATGCATTTGGACACTATGCCATAGGGCTGTAGGTCTCTAATCAGATCTTTGACTCAAGTGCACACTTGACATATTTTTTCTGTTGTCTCAGACTTCTCCTGGACTTAGTTGTATTCAAACTCAAACTTGTCTCAGACTTTGGTCATGTGGAATATAATTTTGGTCTCAATCAATCTCAAAAGCTGGTTTCATAGAAGTTTTTCATGTATGTAATTTATTTATTTTTTAACAACTACCCATGAACAACATCTGTGTCAAGTTTCCATTAGTGCACATCTAAACTCACTGTGTTTAATTACTTTGTGTACTTTCACTGCAGTTATTTCTGATGTTACTGGGTAGAATCCCATTTGAGAATATCCTGATTAGTTCCATTTATTTTTTGGAATGATTACAACTGTTTTCTTTGCAATCATTTCTTTTTATTGCCTTTCATGGTGGCCTATAGCCTGGAACAGTATTGTATATCTACTTTGTTACTGAAGTTAAGTGTGCTTTTAGAATGTTGCTAATTTCCTTGTTTATAAAACTTTAAATCTATTTGAACTTTAACTTCAATATAATCACTGAGGTGTCGAACTCACACTGCATGCCACTGCTTAAAGTTACAGTTATGTAGCTCATACCTTAGTAATTACAGTTGTGCTTGAATGTTTGTGAACCCTTTAAAATTTTCTATATTTCTGCATAAATATGACCTGAAACATCACCAGATTTTCACTCAAGTCCTAAAAGTAGATAAAGAGAAACCAGTTAAACAAATGAGACAAAATATTATACTTGGTCATTTATTTATCGAGGAAAATGATCGAATATTACATATTTGTGAGTGGCAAAGGTATGTGAACCTTTAGGATTAGCAGTTAGTTTGAAGGTGAAATTAGAGTCAGGTGTTTTCAATCAATGGGATGACAATCAGGTGTGAGTGGGCACCCTGTGTTATTAAAGAACAGGGATCTGTCAAAGTCTGCTCTTCACAACACATGTTTGTGAAAGTGTATCATGGCACGAACAAAGGGGATTTCTGAGGACCTCAGAAAAAGAGTTGTTGATGCTCATCAGGCTGAAAAAAAGGTTACAAAACCATCTCTAAAGAGTTTGGACTCCACCAATCCACAGTCAGACAGATTGTGTACAAATGGAGGAAATTCAAGACCATTGCTACCCTTCCCAGGAGTGGTCAACCAACAAAGATCACTCCAAGAGCAAGGCGTGTAATAGTCGGCGAGGTCACAAAGGACCCCAGGGTAACTTCTAAGCAACTGAAGGCCTCTCTCACATTGGCTAATGTTCATGTTCATGAGTCCACTATCAGGAGAACACTGAACAACAATGGTGTGCATGGCAGGTTTGCAAGGAGAAAGCCACTGCTCTCCAAAAAAACATTGCTGCTCGTCTGCAGTTTGCTAAAGATCACGTGGACAAACCTGAAGGCTATTGGAAGAATGTTTTGTGGATGGATGAGACCAAAATAGAATTTTTTGGTTTAAATGAAAAGCGTTATGTTTGGAGAAAGGAAAATACTGCATTCCAGCATAAGAACCTTATCCCATCTGTGGAACATGGTGGTGGTAGTATCATGGTTTGAGCCTGTTTTGCTGCATCTGGGCCAGGATGGCTTGCTTTCATTGATGGAACAATGAATTCTGAATTATATCAGAGAATTCTAAAGGAAAATGTCAGGACATCTGTCCATGAACTGAATCTCAAGAGAAGGTGGGTCATGCAGCAAGACAACGGCCCTAAGCACACAAGTCATTCTACCAAAGAATGGTTAAAGAAGAATAAAGTTAATGTTTTGGAATGGCCAAGTCAAAGTCCTGAACTTAATCCAATCAAAATGTAGTGGAAGCACCTGAAGCGAGCAGTTAATGTGAAAAAACCCACCAACATCCTAGAGTTGAAGCTGTTCTGTATGGAGGAATGGGCTAAAATTCCTCCAAGCCGGTGTGCAGAAATGATCAAAAGTTACCAGAAATGTTTAGTTGCAGTTACTGCTGCAAAGGGGGGTCACACCAGATACTGAAAGCAAAGGTTCACATACTTTTGCCACTCACAAATATGTAATATTCGATCATTTTCCTTAATAAATAAATGACCAAGTATAATATTTTTGTCTCATTTGTTTAACTGGTTTCTTTTTATCTACTTTTAGGACTTGAGTGAAAATCTGATGATGTTTTATGTCATATTTATGCAGAAATATAGAAAATTCTAAAGGGTTCACAAACTTACAAGCACAACTTGTATAACACAACATGTGAAGTTCCATTTTTCTGTGCACAGTATCACAATTAAGATGGAAGCATCTGTAGGTGATTTTGCAACAAACCTGTCTCCTTTAAATTCAGTTGTGGATGATGAATGTTTAACTTACAGTGAGTGAAATATTTCCTGTACAGTGTGTTTTGTGACGTGAAATACTATTTTTCAGGAATTCTTCATTAAATCTCAAAAACACAAAGAGATAAGGGCTGTCTAAGAATACTGTGTATGCTACAGGCATGCAGGCGACTTTGACATTCTATTCAGTATGGTACAATGTGATTTCAGACACAACTAAAAATGTTTTTAAGGCCACACCTAATATAAACATGTTAATTAATGAATGTGATAATCATATCCATCCTGCCCTAAGCAACTTTCTCCTGTTCATCGAATATAAAACAGCAGACTCGCCATTCTGGGCAGGTTGTAAGTGGCCATGGGCCTATCAGACTCCTAAGCCTGTCCTCTTTGCCTCTTTGTCTGATTTACTACAATACTGAGAATTCAACTATACTGACCCCTGCTCATTAGAAGACTGCTTTCTTGATCTGTCCCTTTACTGCTTTGATACACCTTCTGATGCAAGTTAGGGCACATCATCAGTGATGTTACCTGATGTCATTGGGTGTTTGTTTTGGATCTTTTAAACATCAGACACCCTTACTCAGGTGACCCAGCTAAGGTTGACGAAACCTCAGCTTATGCTGTAGCAGCCTTCTCCCACGGATCTGCTCTCTTGAGCCACAACCACCTTGAGGCTTTCTCTGCTGCCTCCATGCTATTATAGATGGCCCTCCTCTTCTTACTCCTCTCTCATATGATGTCTAGTACAGTATAAGACCTGTAGAAAGATTGTCCTGCAAAGATTCTATATCCTACCTCCACGGAGAAGCACCTTGCCTTCCATCCTTGCTTGCTGCAGTCACTGAGTAAGCCTTCATATTCCTCTCTCTTTTGCTCAAAGGCCTCCTCCATTTGGTCTTCACATGGCATGGTGAGTTCCTGCATAAGTACACTCTTTGTAGTTTCTGTCACTAGAATAACATCTGTCCTAAGGGTAGTCTTGATAATGTGCTCAGGAAACTTGAGCTGCCTACTTAACACTAGAATTACTAGGGCCTGGAAAAAACTCGTAGCTCCGTCCCACCTTAAGCCGCTTCTCACCTCTCCGTCAGCATCTTTTTTCCTTTAAATGTGTTGATAAGCAGCAAGCAGTCTGCTATCACATCCCCCACCGGCGGACAGTTTTCTCAGCTCAATTCTGTTTACCTGCGTATCAGTTGCTTGGAGTTGTATAGAGTGAGAAGTCGAGTAAAATCACACCTTTTATAAATACTATATCGTTATTTGGAACACATGCATTTCATGTGTGCTCCGTGTCTACAACGATCTATGTAAACACATTGTTAAAAAAGAAACGTTTTTCATGTTTTAGTAATAATTGACAAAATGTAGACATGAAGTTAATAATGTGTGAAGCCTGAAGTCCAAATATCAAAGAAACACTTTCACAAAAGGTACAAATATAACAGAACAAGTGTGCTTTTATTCAAAAATATACAGTAACTGCAGAAAAACAACCCGCGTTAGGGTGTGACATTAACACGCAAATACTATGACTGTTTCGGTGGCGCAATGATATTAACTTTTGACTGGTAATCAAAACTTCACAGGTTCCATCCCCAATGAGTCTGTTTTGAGAAGTGAGCTGCTTTTATTCTCACTATTTTAGAATAAAAACATGCATTTGATTTCAGTCTGTAACAGCCGGTTAAAAGCATGATACTTGTAAAGGTTAGCTTTGTTTTTTTTTTTTGTTTTATTCAGTTTAATTTTCTCAGTTGTGTTCACGATCCTACCCTACCCCCCCCCCATCTGACACTGCTGTTTTCACATAAAGACGCGAAAGTTATTTATTTTGATTTATTTACTTAACTCCTACAGAGTGCAGAGCTATAGCGTGTCTTTATGTGAAAACAGCAGTGTCAGGTGGGGGAGGGGTAGGGTCGGATCGTGAATGCGACTGAGAGAATAAAACTGAATAAAAAAAAAAACAAAGCTAACCTTTACAAGTATCATACCTTTACACCGGCTATTACAGCTGAGAAAACTGTGTGCTGGTGGGGGATGTGATAGCAGACTGCTTGCTACTTGCTGATTATCAACACATTTAAAGGAAAAAAGACGCTGATGGAAAGTTGAGAAGCGATTTAAGGTGGGACGGATCTACAAGTTTTTTCGTAGGCTCTGGTAATTCTAGTGTTAAGTCTACCATCAGCTGCCAGTTCTGAGCAGTGCAGAAATCCCTGAGATAGCCTTAGATGTTCCTTTTATTTTCTCTCTAGCTCTAACGAAGCTGAAGGTCTGCTTTAGGGGCTTTATCCTCTGGCAGCTGGTGATGGCAATACTGATGTTTTCCACAACTGTCTTAAACACCTGGGGCCTCATGCATAACGCCATGCGTAGAATTCACACTAAAACATGGCATAAGGACAAAAGTGGAAATGTGCATACACACAAATCAGTGCATAAATCTGTGCGTTCACCAACTTCCATGTTCTTCTGCTCCATAAATCCCGGTCATCATGAAAAGTAATGCACATGCAGGTGCCTGCTGCCACTCCCCAAACTCCTCCCAGAATTACACCTCTTTGAATATGCAAATCAATATGAATAGCCCTTAAGCTCAGCATTCTGTGAAAAGGCAATGGCAAAACCACGGGGGGAAATAGAAGAATTTCAGCAAATACCAAGTGGAGGCAAGGAAAGACATACTATTTGTTGGTTTAAACAGCGGTATAAACAACAAAAGGAAGTTGATCGAGTGACATAGAGTGTTGGAGAAACTCAAAAGTTCAAGTTCACAAAGTCACACAGTGCCAGAAATAAAAAAGAAGTTGTCAGATATCAAAGTTGCTGTGAAAAGGCGAGTCGTAGCCCATCATCTGAGTGTCATTTGAAAGCTTATTAGGGTACAGAGAAAAGAAAAAAAATAGGGACACAGTGAGAAAAAAGCTTGAAATATCAACTTTAATGTCGAAATTTCAACTTTAATCACATAGTTTATTTTGTTATTAAAGTAGAACATCATCAACTTCATCTTTAAATTGTTTAATTTACTAGTTTCTCAAATACCATCGTAACTATAGTAGCACATTAAATGCTTTGTTTTTTATGTGTTTTTCTCTGAATAATTAAAATACTGAGGTGTATACTTGATATCATTTTCATGATGATAGGAGTTAAAGCATGTTATTAAACATGGGAACACGGTGGAGCAGTGATAGTGACGAGCTGGCGCCCTGTCCAAAGACTGCCTCACGCAAGATGCTTGCTGTGCTGTGATTTGAGGGGGAGTCTAAGTTTGCAGGTGTACCCATAAAGTACGATGCTGCACAAGCTCCTTGATAGACATAACCAACTCCTCAGGTAGTAGCTTACTCTCCTTTCTAGGTCTGAAATTGTCAATATTGGAAATTCATAGAGGAGGAAAGGCCACAGGATCCTTGGTAAAATCCCATGCTGGCATAACCATGCCATGAATTTTCATGAAAGGCTTATCTTGTCAACATCTTTCAGCAACCCATCTAGTTCCTAACAAGTGCTCTTAATGGATGCTGCATCTTTGAGACTGCTGTCAAAAATCTTCCCCAGACTTTTTACAGGCTTCTCACAGATAGTAAAGATGGGTGTTTCTGAGATGAAAAACCAGAATGTATCCAACTGCTCTACATCTCATCAAGACTAAATAGGCTTGAAAGACATCCTAGTCCATCCCATCAATCTTTCCAGCCCTTTCAGGATCCATCTCCCTCCAGGCACCAATTGGTAGTTAGTGAATCCCGGACATGGACTTGGGGCCTCCACACTCTGGGTGTATGGATTTCACTAACATATTCATTGCCAGAGTAAACAGGATCATTGAAATGGTACAACTTTGAAGATCCCCATGTCCAATTTATGCCACTCTGATTCAACTGACCTTGATGAGACTCTCAAGCTGAAGTTGCCATAATAGTCCAGGATGAGGTCCCTTACTACAACTGGAACATGGTGCCTCACCAACACCTCCCTAAAAGCACACCAGCTAGATCTGTCCGTCCATCATCACAACTGTGGTTTATTTGTTTCAAACGCACATAGCCACTGCCGACAAATTTTCATTTGATTGAAAACGTCTATTTTTCTCAGAATTTGCATATTACAAATCCATAAAAATAATATTATACACATGGGTTGGATGGGCATCCCAGCCAGGAGAGGGGATGATTCCTTACCTGGATGGTAGACTCCTAATAGGCAGATAAGCAACCCAGCTAGGGAGGAAGAAGGGATCAAACCCAGAAGAAAGGATCAAAAGGGGTGGACGGACATCCCAGTGGGAAAGAAAGACGTTGCTGGAGGCTTTTTATTCCACCAGCACACTAAATGGTAGCAACCCCGGATGTCGATGCCCAGTAGGAAACCAGCAAAGCATGCCAGGAAATGTAGTCCAGCAGAGCAGACCTGCTGGAGTCACTGGGGGCCATGGGAGGGCACTGCAGGGAGATAAGCTCCCTGTTATAATGGACTTCCATGTGACCTGGAAGCACTTCCATTGGGCAATTGCCCAGGCACTGGAAGTACTCCTGGTTATGTAATAAAAGGAACTGCACTCCCTTATCCAAATGAGTCAGAGCTGGGAGGTAGTGGAGCAATTCTTGAGTCGAGGAGGGTAGTGCGGTAAGAAGAAAGTATTGTGGAGTGAAAACCTGTGTTTTGTGCTTGTGTGACATATTTGAGGTGATTTGATTAATAAATCTACCTTTATTTGAACCTGGGACTGTGCTTGTGTGTTCGTGTTGGGGTTTGGGTTTGCTGCCGCCCAGGTATCCATCACAATGGATTCAAAAACATTTTGGCTAACTAGACATGTAATACACTATAATGTACATCATTCTGCAGGTTATTCGGTCCTGAACTTTGTAGTGCTTTTCTTTAAAGAAAGTAAAGATCCATAACTTTGAATGCCTAGGCCAGTGGTGGCGAACCTATGGCACGCGTGCCAAAGGGGGCACTCAGAGCCCTCTCTGTGGGCACACGCGCCTTCAACCCAGCACAGAGTTCGTTACTATAAAGCCAGAGGGATGCGGGACCGGGCTGCTCCCCTCCTAGCTCCCCCTGCACCGGAGGACTTTTATCACATCACCCTCCCCTCTGCCCAGCAGCCCAATGGGAGCGCTTCCACCCTCTCCTGTCTGGGGTAAGGCGGGCGGCTCACATGCTGCTTGAGGGTGCGGCACGGACTGCAGCCTCTTGAGTCTGTGATTCCCGTGGTGGGGTTGGAGAGGATGTGGTATAGCTGGTCCACAGCTCAAAATTGAAAAGGCCAGTTTTAATAGATAATCGCCGCACTCGTGGCTTAAAGGGGGTTATGGTAGAGTGGCCGGAGCGGTTTCCGGGAGCTTTGTGATGCGGGCGGTCCTCGCTTAAGCGCACAGGTGAGGAGTCGTCCGAATCTGTAATTGTTGCCGGGAGATGCTAATCGCCACACCTGATCCACGACCCCGTAATATAGAAGAGAAACGTGAGGTGGATGGAAAGGGGATAAAGAAAGAGAGAGATAGAGAGCGAGCGAGCGCACACGGGAAAGGGAATGTAAATGGAAACGGGGGTTAATGGGAAAGACCTGCGTGAAACACTTGAGAAGATAGAAGGGATGACAAAGGACAGCACAGTTACTTCTGAAAATGGAATCCTTAAATTGTGGAATTCTCTGCCAAATAATTTTAAGTCAATGAGGGCACTTGGGATTGCTTTCCTTACTTTGTTTGGAACATCTTATGGTTGTGAGCAGCTGTTTTCATGCTTTGAATTATATCAGCGTTTCTCAACCTTTAAGTACTTGCGACCCAAGTTTTCATAACAGTTTTAAATGCGACCCCCCAAACGTTTTTTTGAAATCCTAATAAAATGTATTCCTATATTTTTTGCTGCCAATACACCGCTACAAGTTTAAAATTTCCCTACGAATACCGAACCTACGCCACATATGGCAACATTCGTGCCCCCTTTTTTGTTACTTTGCGCGGCCCACAGTTTGAGAACCGCTGAATTCTATCAAATCTGACACCAGAAACAGACTAACAGATGACCTGAGTGCTGCATGTGTTGCTCTCAAACTTACAAAGTGTGAGCCAAGGTTAGACAAATTATCAGCATGCATACAACAGCAAAAATCACATTAATTGTTCAAAACCATACCGAATGCAGACTTTTACCTTTCAATAAAAAGTTGTTTGTATCATTGAAAGCTCTGTTATGTTTTTCTTTTAAGACAAAAGATGTTAATGTATGAGTTGTTTTCAGGTTAAACCTGTCAGTATTCAGGTTAAATTGCCGTGTTAGCACTTTGTGATAAATAAGTGAGTTTTAGGTTGCAGTTTGGGCACTCGGTTTCTAAAAGGTTCGCCATCACTGGCCTAGGCAAACAGGAGTTAGCAGATATTTGGAAAGATTGCAGCTGGAAGCTTGTACTGAAAAATGTGTTATTAATGGTAACTTGCTGATTTTCAGTTTTGCAGATTAAAAGAACAGTTATCTGTTAGTATATATATAGTATATTCTGTCCAGACTAAAAAAGTATAACTAGAGGTGTTTCTCTGGGATTCAATATCACATTTAAAAATTCAAATGAAAGAAGTAATGTCTTCCATTTTCTCCACAGCAACCATGGACTTCTTTAGTACAGTACAAGACACTGATGAGCATTGGCATTTTGGGACAGATTTGCACATTAGACAAGTGTAACTGAATTATTTAGAAGAGTTGCAAAGACCAAGTACCAAACATTTTGAAAAGCCACATTTTTTGATAAAGATGAGTTTATGCAGTTTCTGTATTTTAAGTGACTAATACTTTGCTCTATGTGCAAAAATGAGCGGGCTGTTGTTGAGTAGTGATGACTGAATATTGCAGAGTTTGCGTTCCCTGAAATCACTGAAATATTTGCGATATTCGTCGAACTTGAAGAAATACATTAACACTAACAGTATATACGAGGTATTATTTCCAATCATGTCTAATCTACTTTTCATACCAATAATGCAACAACAACTAATAAAAATGATAATAAAAGATTTATGATCTCAGAATTAATTTGAATAAAAGTGTGCTCTTTCCAGTGAACTCTCAAGCACACAATGTTAGGTTGGACACATTCCCTTTTATCATTGCAGTTCAATTTAAAATACCTAGGAGTAAAAATCACAAGTGAATATAAAGCTCTTTATTAACAAAATTTTGCTGTCTGCATGGAAAAAATGAATCAAGACTTGCATATATCATCTACCCTTCATCTCACTTTAGCTGGAAGAATAAACACTGGCAATATGAATATTCTTCCTAAGCTTCTTTTTATTCCAATATACATTAATAAATAATTTTTTAGGTTACTGTAACACACTCCTCTCAGGACTACCAAAAAAAGACATCAATCAATTGCAACTAGTGCAGAATGCAGCTGCTAGAATCTTAACTCGGAAAAGAAAATCCGAGCACATCACCTCAGTTTTGATGTCACTACACTGGTTATCTGTGTAAATTAGAATTAACTTTGAAATACTGCTTATGGTTTACAAAGCCTTAAATAATCTCACTCCATCTTATATTTCAGAATGACTTACACCTTACTCTCCAAACCGTAACCTTAGATCTTCAAATGAGTGTCTACTTAGAATTCCAAGAGCTAAACTTAAAAGAAGTGGTGAGGCGGCCTTCTGCTGTTATGCACCTAAAATCTGGAATAGCTTGCCAATAGGAATTCGCCAGGCTAATGCAGTGGAGCGCTTTAAAACACTGCTGAAAACATATTACTTTAACAAGGATTTCTCATTAGTGATGGGAATTCCGGCTCTTTTAAGAGAGCCGGCTCTTATGGATTGGCTCACTTAAAAGAGCCGGGTCTTTCAGCTCCCAAGTGGCTCGTCAGATTTTTTTGGTGCTTAAATTAATGTATTATCAAAAATAATGTAAAATTATAAGTGAAATGAATTACTAATGTACAAAACATACATTATATCAAATGTGTATTATTTATATGGCTTATAACATGGTACAGAGTAATACATTTTTAGGTACATAAACAAAACCATCTCAATTTGAGAAAAACATCCAATATTTTTAATTATTTACAGTGAAACAACATAAGCTTAGAGAATCACAAAACAAAATGTAAAAAATGTGTAAAACAAAAAAAGTAGCATCCAGGAAACTATTTTAGCTAGTCTTTAAAGAAGGTTGGCATTAAGAAAAACCAAGTGCCTCAACTTTGAGGGGTTTATCCTGTTTCTTCTCTCTGTTATTATCTGCCCTGTTTTGGAGAAGATTCTCTCTGAGGGGACTGATGTTGCTACAATGCACAGTCTCCGTGCCATCACATGCGTAAGACGTGAGTAAACTGAAGCCTTGGTCTCCCACCAGCTCAGCGGGTCTACACTTCTTTGGAAAAGAGGCTCCTCAAGATACGATCTCACTTCCAGTATTGCATCTGCTGAGGGATTCCTTCTTTTCTGAGTGTCTCCAGGACCAGTTGCTCGTTCTTCAAAGAACCTCCAAACAGCAGATATGTGTGGCTACTCTTGCTCATCCTCTGTTCCCTTTTCTCCTTCTTGGCCCCCTGGCAGTGGAGCTGGCTGGCCGTATCTTGCTGCTGCACTTATTCTCTGAAGAGCTTCATCAGCCGCTCTGTTTTCATTAAAGGTCAGCCCTTTGAATCTTGGGTCAAGCATGGTGGTTTCTGAGAGAATACTGTTGTATTCTATTCTGTGAAACTTTCTCTCCATGGATGTACAGAGAGCAGCCACTAACTGCCACTTTCCCTGTGGTTACTCTGGTCTGGTGCTCAGCTGTCACTCTCTACAAACCCTTGCACAGGATCAGCATTTTGGAGGCTGTAACATAGCTGAAAATGAGTAAAGAATAACTGTTAAAATTATGCTTTGTTTTATTTAGCAGTATATATTATTTTCAATCATGTCTAATCTACTTTTCATACCAATAATGCAACAACAACTAATAAAAATGATAATAATTGAATAATAATGATATTAATAACAATAATAATAATGTAATAGCATTTGTACACTGTACCTGTCTGCACTGATCTCCACAGTGACTTGCTTAAATGGCTCCAGAACCGTCCATGACTCCTGCAGCACCTCCCATTCCTCTTGGCCCAGAGGATCAACAGGTGCACTGATAACAGCCAGGGTAGAGATGACTGCATCCTTGGACTCAAGAATCCGTTTTAGCATATGAAAGGTTGAGTTCCACCATGTAATGCACTCCCGTTGAGCTCAGGCATGCCCTTCTGTCGTTGGGTAGATTTGAGCTTCTCTGTAGCTGTTGTGCTCCTGTGGAAGAATTACACTATCACCTTCACTTTGTCCACAGTGGGTTTCATCACCTTCAGAGCATCTCTCACAAACAGGTTAATTGTGTGTGCAAGACATGGCTGGTGGGTCCATTACAGGATTTTAATTGCTTTAATTATGTTAGCTGCATTGTCACTGACACAGCAAACCACTTTGTTTTCCACATCCCACTCTTTTGCCACTTTGAGCAGCTCCTCTGCTAAGTTCTCAGAAGTGTGTCTGTCACTGAACTCAAAACAATCCAAAAGACAGGACACCATTTTGTACTTTTCAATAAAGTGTCAAGTAACTGACATGTAGGATGTGGTGGTGCAGGATGTCCAACAGTCAGTTGTCAGGCAGACTCCTGGGGCTTTTTAACTCTCTCTTGCAGTGAAGCACATTTTCTGTCATATAGGCTTAGGATAATTTTGTGGAAGAGAGTTTTCCTGCTTGAAATTACATAAATTGGATTGAGAGCATGAGTAACGTTTCTGAATCCTTTGTCTTTCACGATTGAAAATGGTTGGAAATCACGTGCAATCATTTTATTCAATTCCTCATCAATTGTGTTCTGTTTAACTGGAGTCATAGCTTTTTGCAGAAACTGTCTCATAGAGCTCTGGGTTGTAGGTCTAGGCAGTTGTGGTGCTGTACTGGATGACGGTGTAAACATTGACAAACTGGCACTTTCAACAGTTGCAGTAGAAAGACTGTCATTTTCATTAGTAGCAGGTTCACTTGCTTGTCTTTTATCTTCCCATTGCACTGATAGATGTACAGTTCTCATGTGCAGGTGCCATTAATTTGTAGAGCCTGTTTGATATAAGATTTTAACCTTGCAACGTTCTACACTCTGCCTTTGTATTATCAATGTAATTGAAAAGTATCCAAATTTTACTTCGTTTTCTGCGGTCACACATTTTGTCACGCGTGTTTCCTTCCCTCCTGTTTCTCTCTCTGAGTGTGTGTGTGCTGTGTTTGTCTGTAGCACCGACCCTCCCCCTCCGGCTCAGTGCAGACACGCATCGTGTAGTTGACCAATCCCGTGCAGCTTGAAAAAAAAATACAGAAAGAAAAAAAGCGGCTCTGACTCCGGCTCACAGGCAGGAGCCGGCTCCAATTGTTCACTTCAAAGAGCTGGCTCCAAAAGCCTTTTTGTTTGCGACCGACACATCACTATTTCTCATAGCTTCATCTTAGTTTAATCCTGATGCTCTGTATATTCAATTAATTATTATTATTATTCATGGTGGCTCCAAAATCCGTACTAACCCCTTCTTTCTTTTCTGTTCTTTTTCTGGTTTTCTGTGGTGGCAATCTGTGCCACCACCACCTAATCAAAGCACCGTGATGTTATTAAAGGCCAGAAGTCCACATGACTGTCATCATCAAATTCATCCATGAGGGCCCTGAATACAATGAGGACTGATTGAGGTCATTTATGTTAGGTAGAATGCCTAGAGGGGGCTGGGTGGTCTCATGGCCTGGAACCCCTGCAGATTTTATTTTTTTTCTCCAGCTGTCTGGAGTTTTTTTTTTTTTTGTTTGTTTCTTTCAGTCCTCCCTGGCCATTGGACCTTACTTTATTCCTATGTTAATTAGTGTTCCCTAATTTTAATTCTTATTTATTTTGTCTTTTTTCTCTTTCTTTATCATGTAAAGCACTTTGAGCTACATTGTTTGTATGAAAATGTGCTATATAAATAAATGTTGTTGTTGTTGTTTAAGAATTTCATTCAATCATAACCTCATTTATTTGGAATTCAAAACATCCACATATCCAAAGGGTGACCCTATAAAGACCAAAGCAGTACACAGTTTTTAATGCCTAGAAAACATTTGGGATTAAATCACTTAGACATCTGTACATAGACAATATCTTTGCATCCTACAAACAATTAGACTCCAAATTTAACTTTCCAGCAACACATTTCTTTCACTACCTCCAAATTAGAAACCTTTTTAAACAAAACCTGCCCATATTCCTCACCTCCCGCCAACCTCTATTTTGGAAAAATATTGATCAATCTTGAGGACTCAGACAGCATTTTTGTCTTCTTCTTTCAGCTGCTTCCGTCAGGGGTTGCCACAGCGGATCATCTTCTTCCATATCTTTCTGTCCTCTGCATCTTGTTCTGTTACACCCATCACCTGCATGTCCTCTCTCACTACATCCATAAACCTTCTCTTAGGCCTCCCTCTTTTTCTCTTGCCTGGCAGCTCTATCCTTAGCATCCTTCTCCCAATATACTCAGCATCTCTTCTCTGCACATATCCAAACCAGTGCAATCTCGCCTCTCTGACTTTGTGTCCCAACCGTCCAACTTGAGCTGACCCTCTAATGTACTCATTTCTAATTCTATCCATCCTTGTCACACCCAATGCAAATCTTAGCATCTTTAACTCTGCTAGCTCTAGCTCTGTCTCCTGCTTTCTGGTCAGTGCCACTGTCTCCAACCCATATAACATAGCTGGTCTCAGTACCGTCCTGTAGACCTTCCCTTTCACTCTGGCTGATATCTGTCTGTCACAAATCACTCCTGCCACTCTTCTCCACCCATTCCACCCTGCCTGCACTCTCTCTTTCACCTCTCTTCCACAATCCTTGTTACTCTGTACTGTTGATTCCAAGTATTTAAACTCATCGACCTTCGCCAACTCTACTCCTTGCATCCTCACCATTCCACTGGCCTCCCTCGCATTTACATACATGTATTCTATCTTGTTCCTACTGACCTTCATTCCTCTTCACTCTAGAACGTATGTCCACCTCTCCAGGGTTTCCTCAACCTGCTCCCTACCCTCGCAGATCATAATGTCATCTACAAACATCATAGTCCATGGGGACTCTTGTCTATTCTCGTCTGTCAACCTGTCCATCACCATTGCAAATAAGAAAGGGCTCAGAGCCGATCCCTGATATAATCCCACATCCACCTTTATAATGCATCTGTCACTCCTACTACAGACCTCATCACAGTCACACTTCCCTCGTACATATCCTGTACAACTCTTACGTACTTCTCTGCCATTCCCGACTTCCTCATACAATACCACAACTCCTCTCGAGGCACCCTGTCATATGCTTTCTCCAGGTCCACAAAGACGCAATGCAACAACAACAACAACAACATTTATTTATATAGCACATTTTCATACAAAAAAATGTAGCTCAAAGTGCTTTACATAATGAAGAATAGAAAAATAAAAGACACAGTAAGAAAATAAAATAAGTCAACATTAATTAACATAGAATAAGAGTAAGGTCCAATGGCCAGGGGGGACAGAAAAAACAAAAAAAAAACTCCAGACGGATGGAGAAAAAAAATAAAATCTGCAGGGATTCCAGGCCATGAGACCGCCCAGTCCCCTCTGGGCAATCTACCTAACATGAATGAAACAGTCCTCTTTGTATTTATGGTTTTCATGGAAGGACTTGATGATGATGATGATCACGTGGACTTCTGGCTTTTAGTCCATCAATGCTGGGGCATCATGGTGCTTTGAGTAGGTTGGTGGGGGCGCAGGCCACCACCACAGAGAAACCGGAAAAAGAAACAGAAGAGAGAGTAGAGGTTAGTACGGAATTTAGAGCCACCATGAATAGTTATTATGATGAATTGAACATACAGAGTATCAGGATTAAGATAAAGTGAAGTTATGAAAAGGCCATGTTAAAGTAATGTGTTTTCAGCAGTGTTTTAAAGTGCTCCACTGTATTAGCCTGGCGAATTCCTATCGGCAGGCTATTCCAGATTTTGGGTGCATAGCAGCAGAAGGCCGCCTCACCACTTCTTTTAAGTTTAGCTTTTGGAATTGTAAGGAGACACTCATTTGATGATCTAAGATTACGATTTGGAATATAGGGTGTCAGACATTCCGAATATAAGATGGAGCGAGACTATTTAAGGCTTTGTAAACTATAAGCAGAATTTTAAAGTCAATTCTGAAAGACACAGGTAACCAGTGTAGCGACATCAAAACAGGAGAAATGTGTTCGGATTTTCTTTTCCGAGTTAGGATTCTAGCAGCTTCATTCTGCACTCGTTGCAAATGATTTATGTCTTTTTTGGGTAGTCCTGAGAGCAGTGCGTTACAGTAATCTAATCAACTAAAAACAAACGCGTGAATTAATTTCTCAGCATCTTTCAATGATATAAGAGGTCTAACTTTTGCTATATTTCTTAAGTGAAAAAATGCTGTCCTAGTGGTCTGATGAATACGTGATTTAAAATTCAGGTTACAGTCAACTGTTACCCCTAAGTTTTTTACTTCCGACTTAACTTCTAATCCTAATGCGTCAAGATTATTTCTGATAACCTCACTGAATCTGTTTTTGCCAATCAATACAATTTCAGTTTTCTCTTTATTTAACTTGAGAAAATTACTATTCATCCATTCCGAAATACCAGTAAGACATTGTGTTATTGATTCGAGAGAGTCGGTGTCATCAGGTGCTACTGATAAGTACAGCTGTGTGTCATCAGCATAGCTGTGGTAGCTCACGTTGTAACTTGAGATAATCTGACCTAATGGAAGCATATAGATTGAGAAAAGAAGCGGACCTTGTGGAACCCCATATAGAATATCATGCGTCTTTGAGTTGTGATTACCACAATTAACAAAGAATTTTCTCCCTGCCAGGTAGGATTCAAACCAATTTAAGACATTACCAGAGAGGCCCACCCATTGACTAAGGCGATTTCTAAGAATATTGTGATCAATGGTATCAAACGCGGCACTCAGATCGAGGAGGATGAGAACAGATAAATGGCCTCTGTCTGCATTTAATCGCAAGTCATTTACTACTTTAACGAGTGCAGTTTCTGTACTGTGATTAGTTCTAAAACCTGACTGAAATTTATCTAGAATAGCATGTTTACTTAAGTGGTCGTTTAACTGCATAATTACTGCCTTCTCTAGAATTTTACTTAAGAAGGGCAGGTTAGAGATGGGTCTAAAATTTTCAAAAGCAGAGGGGTCAAGATTATTTTTCTTGAGTAGGGGTTTAACTACAGCAGTCTTAAGACAGTCTGGGAAAACCCCCGTATCTAATGACGAGTTTACTATGTCAAGGATATTATCAATAAGCGCGTCTGATACTTCCTTGAAAAACCTTGTTGGTATTGGGTCAAGGACGCAGGTGGAGGGTTTCATTTGAGAGATTATTCTATGTAAATCAGGTAAATCTATCCTGGTGAAAGAACTGAATTTGTCGCTGGAAGTATTATGGGGGCATTCCTTTGTGTTACCTGGGTTTAGCAGACGATCAATTGTAGAAAATAGGACTCTGGGATTACTAGCATTGTTATTTATAATCTGAGAGAAATAGCAGCACCTCTCAGGATGGACTGTGTTATTGTATTCTGTTATTTTAACCTTCAATATCTCATAATGGATAGTTAGTTTAGTTTTCCTCCATTTACGCTCAGCTCTACGACATATTCTTTTTAAGTCAGACACTCTTTGGGTCTTCCAAGGTATAACAATGCTAGAAGATTTTTTAATTGACTTTTCAGTTGCAACTATGTCAACAGCAGCTCTCACTTTAGAATTAAAGTTTTCCACCTTACTATTAACATCATCCTTGCTATTGTAGCTGGCACTATAACCGGACTGATTGCTTAGAATGTTTGTAAGTTTTACAGCTGCTGAGGAGTCAAAGAAGCGTTTTTTAACAATATGCTTCTCATGAATGTTTTCTATCATTATTTCTATACTGAATAGTAGAATAAAGTGGTCTGAAAGACCAATATCAACGATCTGCTTCACATCAACTGTTAGTCCTTTGGTGATAATTAAGTCTAACGTATGACCTGCTTTATGTGTAGGCTGATTAACGAGCTGTCTCAAATCAAAAAAGTCTAGGAGGTTCATAAATTCCTTTACTTTTAGGTCACACTGATTATCGATATGAAAGTTAAAGTCGCCTACAATTAAGAGTGTGTCATAATTCGTAATTAAAATTGACATTAGGTCTGAGAATTCCTCAATGAAAGACGCGTTAAATTTAGGAGGTCTATACACGGATAAAACTAGAACGTGAGAAACTCCATGAATAACAACGGCGAGATACTCAAAGGACTTAAATTTACCAAAACTAACATCTTTACATTTTAACCGGCTCGAGTAAATGTTTGCCAATCCGCCCCCCTTTTTTCCCTGGCGGTCTGCACGAGTAAAACTGTAATCCGGAAGCGCAGATTCGATTAAAACAGCTGCGCTGTCTGAGCTGAGCCACGTTTCATTTAGTGCAATAAAATCAATGTTTCTATCACTAATAAGATCATTGATAAAAAACGTCTTGTTAGTTAAAGCTCTAACATTTAATAGCGCCATATTTAATGATTCGGGGGGGCAGAGCTGAATTCTATGCGCGTTATTAGTTATTGGAACAGAAACTAAATTATTTTTGTTAGCGCCGCTCTGAGTGTATTTTTTATGTAATCTACAATCTGTTTTTATAGTTTTAATGTATTGTTGATCTAAAGTAGTAATTGCAACTAAATTAAATTGGTGTTTATGCCGCACTGCCTAGACGTTTTACGTGCATTAAGACTGGTTATTAAAGTATTAATGTTGTGCACTTTTACAGAAGACTTTATTAAGCCATTCTGTCCTAGCAAAGCAGTAGTATTACGGAGGGAGTTTAAAGTAGAAACAGACAGTCAAGATAGACAAATTACCTTAGCGATGTTTTCGGAGAGGACCCGGGCGCCAAATCTATTCGGGTGCAAGCCATCCCGCTTGAAGAAACGCGGTCTTTCCCAAAAAAGCAACTCCTTCTGGCCTTCTCTATACTTCTCCTTTAACACTCTCAGAGCAAACATCGCATCTGTGGTGCTCTTTCTTGGCATAAAACCATACTGCTGCTCAATAATCATCACCTCACTTCTTAACCTACCTTCCATTACTCTTTCCCATAACTTCATGCTGTGGCTCATCAACTTTAATTGATTTAAGTTTAATTTAATTAACCGGAAGGGCATCCGGTATAAAATTTAGCCAAATCAATGTGCGGACAACAATGTTTTTATTATATAATAGTAATAAAAATAGTAGCTCACTACTCAATTTGGTAATTGGAGAACCCAGGAACTGAACCCATAACTTTTTCATAAAGAGACAGCAGTTGTTACCACTGTACAAACCAAGTAGACATATCTACCTTGTACCCTAAGCCAACTTCTTTTTCTTCAGTTATATTCTTGAATAAAATGTCAATTGTTTTGTTATACTTGTACCTGTGAAAGTGTTTTTTTTGATATTTGGACTTCAGTGTTCACACATTATACACTTCATGTTTACATTTTGTCAATTATTTCTAAAACATGAAAAACTTTTCTGTTTTAGCTATGTGTTGAACAATTTCTGCCTCGCATTTCCTGTCGTCCTACATTTACATAGATCATTGTAGACACGAAACGCACTTGAAATGTATGTATTCCAAATGACAATTTATTATTTACCTCTACAATTCCAGCATCTCACACCCAGATAAACACACTTGAGCTCTGAGAATCTTCTTTCTGACTTGAGCTGTGTTGGTAGGGGAATGGGATAGCAGGCTGCTTGCGGCTCGTGCTGATCAACACATTTGCAACACAAAAGACACTAATGGAGAGATGCAAAAGAATTTCAGGTGGCCCAGGATTTCGCGTTTTTTGTAGGCTTCAGGGATGCTAGTGTTAAAGTCAATGGGGAAAGACTAAATTAATTAGATTTGACTGGATTGTAATGGTGCAATTGTCCTTAAAGTGTCCCTTACGACTAGGAAAACATTTCCCAACTAAACTCAACTGATTATTATGGCCAAAAAGGCAACCCGAGCTGTACAGCGGCAGTGCCAACCACTGCACCACCGTGACTCGCTGAGGTCAAAGAAAAAACAACTCAGTCAGAGACTCACAATTATATATTTTGTCAAAACAGAAAATGCCAAAAATGTAGTCAAAAGTCAGCAAAAAGTACATAGGTTGTCTTATGTTGACTTATGTAAGAAACTATTGCTTTGTGTGCTTTTCAGAAAACTGAGTTTATTGGAAAAATATTCAGCCCAGGGAGAAATGGAAAAAAAATCAGCTATTATTATTATTATTTTCTGCTTATTATCCTGAGATATCCTGTACTTATTCAACCCGAGGGGCACTGCTATAGTATATGTAAGCATATATAAACATGGCCAACAAGAAAGGGGGTCCGAAAGAACCGAAAACTAAAGCTGCATCCAAGCTAAGATCAGCAAGCCCTAGTTCAAGATACAGCCTTTCAAAGACTGACCTGGATCAAATGGGCGAAAGCCCAGACTCCTCGGGACCATGGTCCGCCACATCATCGCTGGCTGAGAGCGAAATGGGGAGCGAATGTATGAGCGTGAGTGAAGCAGGTCTCGATAGCTCACCGATTGGAGAAGATCACCTGAAACTGGAAAAGACCTTGCAGTCCACAGTTTCAATTACTCCACACGAGCCGGGAACAGCGGGGACACCGGCTACAATAGAGCCTGCCGTTCACCTACAGTGTAAGAAAGCAGAATTGAACTGTCTGAACTGAAGGTGATGTTCGCTGAGCTCATGCAAGAGATAAAGAAAAGCGAGAAGGCAAATGAGAAAGCAAGGGTAAAGGCAAATGAGAACCTACGACGGCAGCTGCAACAGGCAAATGATAAACTGCGACAGGAGCTGCAAAGGAGCTGCAACAGATGCTGGGTAAAATTGAAGAGCACATTCAGGAAAACTCGGTTAAACTGAGCATGCTTACTGATCAACTGGAGGATGTCAAGGAGACATTCACGACTCGGATTGAAATAGCCGAAAATTTAGCTGCCAGTGCCGAAGAAAAAGCAGCAAATGCCAGCTCTGAATGCAAAAAACTTGGAGACAGACTGGCTGCTTTGGAAGATGGAAGCAGAAGGAATAATGTCAGAATTGAAGGTCTGCGTGAGAATCAAGAAAGTCCAAACCCTGTGAAATTTGCAGCTGAACTTTTTTCTAAAATAATCGGGGAGGACTTTAAAACAGATTCTGAGATAGCAGCGGCTTATCGCGTACGCGGAACAAATACCGTTAGACCTAGATCTTTTATTATTCGCTTTGAAAGATTATCATTTAAGCTAGAGGTGATGGCACTCCTCAGACACAAGCAAGAGATTATATATGAAAATAACCACATTCGTATCTTCCCTGACTTCTCTCCAGCAACAGCTACTAAACGCACAGCCTTCTACAACATTAAACAGCGGTTACGGCAAGCCAACGTCAAATACAGCCTCTTGTATCCGGCCAAACTGAAAGTGGAATTGCAGGGTCAATTCTATGTCTTCGCTAGCACGGAAGAAGCAGAAAAGGAATTAAGAAAGCTGATCCCGGGACTATTCTGATACATAATAGTGAGTCATGGCCGTTAATGATATGGCAGGGATTAATAATCTACTGTCTGATCTATTTGTTTAAAATACGGGTTTTTATCATCATATATTCTCATTCTCACTCATTATTACTCGGGCGCTATCTGTTTATGTTTTATTGTGCTTAATCACTTTTTCTTTTTTTTTCCTTTTTTCTTTTTTATTATCTAATTATTTTCTCTCTATCTTAAACGAGACTGTTCAACATCATACCCTTGTTTTATTGTTATTGCTATTATTGCATTAAGACTTATTATGCTCATTCTGGACCATTTTCTAACACCATTCCCCGGGTTTATTATCCGGGTGTATTATCTTAATACACTAAGATTGCTGAAGATTATATATATTGTAAGTGCACAGTTTTTTAGACTATATTGGTAATAGATATCTCTATCTTTTAATCCTAAAACGCCCCTGCATGGGCGCTTGTTTTGCTTTGGACGTGCTCTGTCTCTGGGTATGTCAGAGGACTGGGACTGTGTTAAGTGGGTTCTAGCCTCACATGGGGAGGCAAAAAGGGAGGGTGGGGTGTTAAGGGGGGGAGAGAAAGAGAGCAGGCTTGATCTATACCTAATCTATCCTTTTAATCTTTATAATTATAACTACCAACGTAATAATAGGCTGCATGGCAATAATTCTTGGGGAAATAGGAAATTAAGGCCGAAGCTGTCTCACTTCCAGCTAAGACTATAAAATGACATCAAAAACTCAGAATCAATGTCTCCATGATGGGACAATTAACTTTGTGAGCTGGAATGTTAAAGGCCTGAATCATGAATTAAAGAGAAAGAAAGTACTCTCTCACCTAACAGGTCTAAATGCTAAAATAATATTTTTACAGGAGACCCATTTACTAAGCAAGGATCAGTTCCGGCTGCAAAAAGACTGGACTGGCCAAATGTTCCATTCTTGTTTTACAAAGAAAACTAGAGGTGTGGGAATTCTCATACATAGAACAGTCTCATTTGTAGCATCAGATGTAGTATTGGATCCTGAAGGGACATATGTAATGGTCATGGGAGACTTATCTAAATGTAAAATGATTTTGATAAATGTTTATGCACCTAATGCTGATGATAAGGAATTTATATAAAATTTATCTGCATCCATTCCCAATCTGAACACTCATAAAATTATAATGGCTGGGGACTTTAATTGTGTTTTAAATCCACTCTTAGATAGGACTTCTTCCACAGGGGGAACGGCATCTAACACTGCAAAGATAATTACAAAGTTTATAGCTGATCACAACTTATCAGACCCCTGGAGGTTTTTAAACCTAAAATCAAGAACATATTCTTTCTACTTACCAGTACATCATTGCTACTCAAGGATTGATTATTTCTTTATAGATAATAACTTCTTGCCTATGATTAAATCTTACAAATACGATGCTATTGTTATTTCTGATCACGCACCTCTGATCTTGGAGCTAAAGTTATTAAGCCCCACATACTCACCTCGCAGATGGCATCTCATCCCGCTTCTATTAGCAGACGAGAATTGTACAGAATTCATATTCAAACAAATCAATTTCTTCCTAGAGACAAATACATCCTCAGAGATTTCTGCAGGAATACTCTGGGAAACTCTTAAGGCCTTCTTAAGATGACAGATTATCTCATATCTTTCCCACAGAAATAAATTAGAAACCAAGAAAGTAGCAGAGATAAAAAGCAAAATTACTAGAATAGATGAAGAACATGCCAGACTACCAAGCGAGACTCTACATAGGAAAAGGAATGCTCTGCATTCAGAACTAAACCTCTTGACAACCAAAGAAACTGAACAACTAATTTATAAATCCAGACATTACTATGAACATGGAGAGAAAGGTAATAAGCTTTTAGCTCAACAAATTCACAAGCAAGAAGTGTGCAACGCAATCTCAGTAATCACCAACGCGAACAGAGATAAAATCATCGACCACAAAAATATAATGCACACTTTCAGAGACTACTATAAATCCCTATATACTACTGAGTTTAAAGAAGACAATACACAATCTAATACATTTCTGGATACATTACAAATACCACTAATAGACACTTTTAGTGCGGAGGAACTTGATAAACCTCTGACGTTATCAGAATTACTAGATGCTATAAAGTCACTTCAAGTTGGGAAAGCAGCAGGCCCTGATGGCTACCCTGCAGAATTTTACAAGAAATTCTCTGCTCAGCTAGCTCCCCTCCTATTAGCAACATTTACAGAAGCCAGAGATAACCAAAGTCTTCCTCAAACTTTTCGCCAAGCACTAATCACTGTTTTTCTAAAACTAAATAAGGACTTATTACAATGTGCATCATACAGACCAATTTCACTTCTGAATAATGATGTTAAAATACTCTCTAAAATCATAGCTAGAAGGATGGAGAAAGTGCTCCACTTGGTAATATCACAAGATCAAACTGGATTTATCAGGGGCCGACACTTATCTTCAAATCTTCAATGCCTGTTTAATGTAATATACTCACCAACTAAATCAAACACCCCAGAAATATTATTATTATTGAATGCAGAAAAAGCATTTGACATGATTGAATGGAAATAACTTTTTACTACATTGGAGAAGTTTGGGTTTGGCCTGAACATTTGTGCATGGATCAAATTACTGTATACTAACCCAGAAGCTTCAGTTTGTATCAACAACATTTGTTCAGACTACTTTAAACTAGAACGTGGTACTAGACAAGGATGCCCTTTGGCACCGCTACTGTTTGCAATTGCCATTGAACCACTGGCAATGCATTGTCGAAATACTGATCAGATAAAGGGGATTATCAGAGAAGGACTGGAACAGAAAATTTCATTATATGCAGATGATATAGTACTGTATATATCAGACCCAGAAAATTCTGTGCCTGCAGTCTTAACAGCACTCACAGAATTTCAAAAGATCTCTGGTCTCAGAACTAATCTGAATAAAAGTGTACTCTTTCCAGTGAATTCTCAAGCATATAATATTAGATTAAATACCCTACCTTTTATCATTGCAGAACAGTTTAAATACCTAGGGGTAAACATCATCATCTCTTTATAAAGAGATAAAGCTCTTTATCAACAAAATTTCGCTGTCTGCATGGAAAAAATTAAGCAAGACTTGAATAGATGGTCAACCCTTCATCTCACACTAGCTGGAAGAATTGACACTGTTAAGATGAATATTCTTCCTAAGCTCCTTTTTTATTTCAAAACCTTCCAATATACATTAATAAATCATTCTTTAAGCAATTAGATTCAACAATAATCTGATTTATTTGGAACTCAAAACATCCATGCATCCAAAGACCGACTCTACAAAGA
The DNA here is from genome assembly GCA_026402145.1 of Polypterus bichir lapradei. Classification (NCBI taxonomy): domain Eukaryota; kingdom Metazoa; phylum Chordata; class Cladistia; order Polypteriformes; family Polypteridae; genus Polypterus; species Polypterus bichir. The sequence goes on along the minus strand of JANRMT010061414.1, from coordinate 35,396,072 downwards.
CAAAAGGCAGAAGGTGGCATGGCTCTACCTAACTTCCAGTTTTATTACTGGGCAGCAAATACACAAGCGATAAAAACCTGGACACAAATAGAAGAACATACACAGGCTTGGTCCACAATAGAAGTAAAATCCTGTAGTACTTCTTTGTATTCCCTGCTCTGTGCTCCAATAAGCACACGCTATCGGCAATATACTAATAACCCAATTGTGCTTCACTTACTTAGAATATGGAACCAATATAGAAAGCATTTAAGACGGAGAAGCTGCTATCTGTGGAACCTCTGCAAGAGAACCACCTCTTTCAACCTTTACGAACATATGCAGTTTTTAATATCTGGAAAAAATTTGGAATTAACTTGCTTAGAGATCTTTATATAGACAACGTCTTTGCATCCTATGAACAATTACATTCCAAATTTAACATTCCAACTACACATTTCTTTCACTATTTTCAAATCAGGAACTTTGTTAAACAGAACCTTCCCGCTTTTCCTCATCTTGCACCCCCATCCATGCTGGAAAAAATATTGCTCAATCTCAAAGACTCAGACACCATCTCTGCAATATATAAAATCATATTACAGTCTCTCCCTTTCAAAGATCCAAGAGGACACTGGGAAAAAGATCTCTCAATTAGTATATGAGAAAAGGAGTGGAAAGTAGGAATGCAGAGAATTCACTCGAGCTCCATATGCGCAAAGCATACAATTATACAACTCAAAATTATATATTGAGCACATCTGTCTCGTCTAAAACTCTCCAAAATGTTTCCAGGGCATGATCCAACCTGTGAACGCTGCAACCAAGTCCCAGCCTCACTGGGTCACATGTTCTGGGCCTGCGCCAAATTAACATTATTCTGGACCAAAATTTTTATTTACCTCTCAGACAGCCTTGGTCTCACAATCCCTCCTAACCCATTAACAGCTGTGTTTGGGGTTCTTCCAGATGGGTATAACGTGGAGAAAGACAAACAAATTGTGATTGCATTCACTACACTTTTGGCACGCAGACTTATTCTGCTAAACTGAAAGAACCCAAACTCTCCTCTTTTAAGTCAGTGGGAAACCGATGTGTTATACTATTTGAAATTGGAAAAAATCAAATACTCAGTAAGAGGATCCATACAGACTTTTTTCAAAACATGGCAGGATCTAATCAGTAATATTTTAAAATAAGCTCTTAAAGCACAGAGGAAGCAATTATTTCCGTATTTCTTTGTCTTCTGCATTCATCTCTATTGGCTTATCAAATTTATTAATTTAGGTATGTTTACAAGCCTTAAATTTCACGCCGTTTGCCTTGCTCTCTCTCTCAGGGGTGGGGATCGATTTATCCTTAACTTAATTTATTTATTTTTTTGTAAAAAATTGATTGATTTGTATGGATTGCAATAAAATTAATAAAACTTCAAAATAAAAAAAAAGATAAAAACACCTTGTAAATAGTAATAAATCTTTCATTATTTTTATTATTAATTCATAGAGTCTCCTCTGTTTTCGTCAGGCTCCTTCACGGTTTCTTTTCATTCTGCATATGGCTATTGCTTGGGCATGCGTCTCCTTCTCTTATATTGACATGGAACTCGAAGATCAACCTGCATATTTGGCGAGTGCTACAAGCAGAGATAACTCATTATTTATGCTGTATATGTTTCATAAAAATACAATTGAGAACCTGCATTATTTACTCTTCTTTTAAACTCCTTAAATTAAGTTCACCTACTATACACAGTATCAATGTGCATTTATGACTTTACATTTTATAACATTTGTTTTTATGAAAAACGGAAAAAACTGGCATGAATGCTGATGCTATAGTAGTTCACCAGCTGCCTTAGTACCTTTGGTTTCCATGAAGTCTGCATGTTCTGTTGATATCTACATGAGTTTTCTCTGCAAACCCTGTTTTTCTCCCAGTGTTTAAATCTGCAGTGTGTCAGCCAGTAGACTACTGATACTAACTGTGAGCACGATCATGTGATCATATGATGTTCTCATCATAGAGCCAACCACTGCATAACCATGCCCCCACCCCCACAAGGCCTATGTACATAAGAATAACAAAAAAACAGAAGGAAAGTGATAGAGAGCGATAGACAATGAACCCAGCAGAAGGGGGCTGGAAATCACTGCTGATCCAGGACATATTCATTTTTATAGAGGTCAGTCTGTCCACAGACTTGGTCCTCTTGTATGTGACCACCCTGCTTGAAGCACTGAAAGCCTGCTCTGACAGTAAGATGGAAGCCAGGCAACACAGCACTTCTAGTGCATACTGAGCAACCTCCCGGCTTAAATCCAGCCTCATCACCCAGAACACCATGGAGTCATCAGTGTGTATAGAATTATTTGCACTGATGCACCTCAGGTAGTCATTTACTATGCAGACCAGCGGCTGGCTGTGATTGCTGCTATTGTCACCCTGTGTCAGACTGGGTCATTGAGGCTGGAAAAACTTTTTCCTCTATCGACAAAATAACAGGCAATGCAAATCAGTGTGTAAAATTAAGTGCAGATATATTGAAATGTGCAACTAATATGTATACATTCTGGAGAAATGAAAAAACTCCAGTTGTTTGGAAGTGTTGGGGAAATGCCCCGTATGATGTCAGTTTGACAGGTCAAACAAAAATTGAATCACACAATTCAAAATAAACATCTGACACCTGATACAGAGATGCAGGGTTATTTTCCATCCATTATCCAACCCACTATATCCTAACTACAGGGTCATGGGGGTCTCCTGGAGCCAATCTCAGCCAACACAGGGTGCAAGGCAGGAAAAAACTCCGGGCAGGGGGCCAGCCCACCGCAGGGCACATAAGTGATGATTTGGAAAATTAATGCGAAAAAATACTCCTTTCTCCTCTCAATCTCCTTTCTCCTTCTCTCTTGTTGCTCTCTTCTGATCTTTGCTTCTCTCGTTTAAATAACAAATATCCCGGATGTAATGGTTGTGGAAACAGGAAAAATCCAGTCTAGGGGTTGCTGCCTCCCTACATCATCCTTCCCCATTTGTTTTCCGGGGACAACATTTACATATACACACATACAGTAGTAAATGGGATGATGTAAAAAAAAAATGCGACTCAGCACAAAACACAAAATATGTACAATTACGTAGCCCTGCTACACATTTACAACACAAAAGACGCTGACGGAGAGGTGCGAAGGGTTTTTACGGTGGGCTGTGGATACGAGTTTTTTCTTAGGCTTTGGTAATTCTAGTGTTAAGAACAGAGATTAGAGCTATACCTCCTCAACCATGTTTCAATGTATGTTCTGTATGCCTCGCTGTCAGTGACTGGTGATATTATTTTCCATGTGTTAATCCAATGTCTAAAGTAAATCTTCAGGTGTTCAGTACAGGCAAGTTTCAGTTAACTTGTTAAATTCTACTTAAGGCTTGGTTTTGAACTTGCTCTTGACACCCCAGCCCCCCCTTTTATACTTGGTCTTGTCTCAATCTTGACTAGTCTTGGACTTGCTTTGGACTCAACAAAGGCAGTCCTGACCACAGCACTAATGTGCTGTTGAGGCAAAGGTAATGTTTAGTTTTGATCAGCGAATTTCACCAAAGCGTTATTCATAGCAAATTTTCTGTGTTTGCATTAGCCCTTGTTCATATTATTATTTACTGATAATTTGGCTGATTTAATACATTTTTTTTAATAACAACACCCTATAATGATTTGCAAAGCTAGTGCAATGTCCTTCGGAGTGGTAATAGCCAACATTGATGGCACCACCCCCCGGGTATATAATGCTCATCATTTGCATTACAGACTCAGTTGGATGAGTTATCTGTGCTTGTAGGCTCAAAAAATAGAATGAGCCAGCAGTTTCAATCAGGACATACCACTTTGAATTTTCTGCCTTTAAAGGACCTACATATTTTTTCTGACTGTTGCCTACAATTTCAGCATTTCTGCTTTGTTTTGATGAAATATGTTCTTGTGCGTCTCTGACCGCATTCTTTCTTCTTTGATCTCACAGAGGCACGGTGGTGCAGTGGTTGGCACTGCTGCTACACAGCTCAGGTCACAATAATGAAACATATACAACATAAATAATGAGTTATCTCTGCTTGTGAAGTTGTAATGAATTATAATAAACACTTATGATTTTAAAATGTTAATTATGTTAATTGCAAGTATCCACAGTGTTTGGCTAGACCTCTGCATATGGTAGATCAATGTGCTTCTTTAGTTGCAGCTGTCATCTTTGAATTGTCACCTGTCAACAGGGTTTGTGAGCAACTGTGAAGATGGTTTTAAATAGGCCAGACATTATCAAATACTAGACAGTAAAACCGTCTGACTGAAAAATGTTAAAAGCAATTATGCAAATACAAGTTGTTACCAGAACCAAGATGTTAAAACCATAACACAAGTTCAGAAATGGAATGCTATGTGTCATTAACGAGAAAGTTTGATAAAGGTTTTTCACGATTGTGCAGGTCGATCCTCGAGTGCCACATCACAGAAGGAGGTGCGTACTCATGTCCTATGCGTGCATCATAATTAGCCATGTTCAGATAAAAAAACAAACTTTGAAGGAGACTGATACCCAGTAATAATATTCAGTCCAGTATAGTTGGCAGATGTGTCCCTAGCCTCTCAGGGACACTTTAAAGACAACTGCACCATCCTTTCCCATTGACTTTAATGCTTTTTGGCAAGTTTGGCAGATATCACAAACATTTCTGTGATTTCAGGGAACTCATGGCAAAGCAAACTCGGCAATGTTGGCTCATCAGTATTATGTTATATTGATGTTTCATTAGCAACGATTTGTTTAAGGGTTGCCTTGATAATGAACCAGAAATACGTGTCCTGCGAAATCAGTCACATCATCATTAAGTATGTCTCTTTCTGAGATTACAGATACACTTAGTTCTTTGCAGTGTTTAATGTAAGTTGAATTTTTGCCTTTGTTTTTTGACTTTGATTTTTCTTTGCATGTATCATTTTGATGCTTGTATTTTTTTTAATTCTCAGTAATGATTTTTGCCTTCTTTCTGACTGTGTCTCTTCTCCTGATCCCCCTGTATTGTGGCATATTTTTTTATCTTAGCACAATGCTTAAATAAACTAAACTAGAATAATCCAAAATAAAATAAAATAAAATGTGGATTTTATGTGGGAACCCTGGGTGCTGCAAATGGGTGCTGTCGGGGGGAGGACTGCCCTGGTTCTCAGACAACCCAGATGTATTCCCCACAAGTCATGCCGGGTCACCTGATGCCATTCTGGGTCAAGTATAAATGGAGCCTTGAAGTAAGGCATCAGGTGACACTCAACTGGTGACAGAAGGAGAGGAAGAGTCATTATTTTGTATGGTACTGGCTGTGCATCATTGTAAAAGTGCTTGGTTAATTAAAAATCCATTATTTTAAACATTTATTGTGTGGCACATTATTGGGTCTGAGGTTTGCAGCTCAGTGGCTCCCCCTACTGGTTACACTAGCTATGTAGCAGCCTACTGAAAGAATTAACCCTTGCAACTCATGGCCAGTTTGTAGAATGTGGAAGTCTCATTGTAATATACAGTACAGGCACTGCATATGATGCTTATACGGGAGAGGGTTATGCTGGCTGCTCAAGATCTACAGTAGTTGGTTGTGAAAAAAAGTGTTTATGAGGCCAAAACACTGCAAATTCAATGTATACATATTTTTGAGGCTTTCTTTGTACTCCCTTCCATGCAACAAAGTGCAGGAAAATGTAGCTTTTAACTCAATAAAACAGGCAAATACAGATCAGATTGAAGGTTGGATTTTCTGTAATGCTCATGCTAATCACAGATAGCCTTTTTTGCTATCTCTATATGCAGTACCATAATTGTTTTCCTGTTAGAAGATGCCATTATGTTGTATCTTGTCACACACATGCGATTGGGAGACATCTGAAAGGCCTTAAGAACAGTACTTCCACGCCAGACCAGGGGGTGGCGAGCTGCACTAACTCTCTTTTTCAGCCTTCTGCAGACAATCCATGGGAAATCTCGCCAGGTCCCGGTGCCAGTGATGATATCACTTCAGTTTTCCAGTGCCAGTGATGATGTCACTTCCTGTCTAAGTGCCATGAATGATGTTACCTCCAGGATAAAAAGACAACACTTCCGGTTCTGGTTTAATGATGATGTCACTTCCGGTCCAGAAGACATTACTTTCTGTTCTGGCCCCAATGTTGTCACTTCCAAGCCCGGGCTTTAAAGCTGCCATCGTTTCCTGTTATATTCAATTCTGTTGTGGGCTTCAACACTTCCGGTCCTGGCACCATGGATGACGCCACCTCCGGGATAAAAGACATCAAGTCCAGTTCCGGCACCACTGATGATGTCACTTCCAGTCCAGAAGACGTCACTTCCGGTTCTGGTCCCAAAGACGTCACTTCTGATCTCTTGCTTTAAAGCTGCCATCTTTTCCTGTTATATTCAGTTCTGTTGTGGACTCAAACCTGTGATCATCTTGATCAATTACAAACTCATTTGCAGCCAAGGCACAATATACGGGTGGCTGCCCCAAACCTTTTTATGTCTGTGGTTTACTTTTGTGACAATCTTAGCCTCCTAATGTTGATTTCCTCAGTGGTTATTTAATGCATTGACTGCAATTTTAAATAAAAATTATGTTTTTCTGTTAAATGAAACTATGAAAAATGCATAACAGGTCAGTTACATTTTAATCATGGCCTAGATTTGGCCTATAGCCCACCTGTTGAATAATGCTGTGCTAGACCAAGATACTCTACTGTAGATATCTAAAATCAATAACAACAGCAGTTTATTTCTTGCATAGCTCAAAATCACACAAGGTTCTCCTCAATGGGTTTTAACAGGCTCTGTTTTTGACAGCTCCCAGCATTGGCTCCCTAAGAAAACAAGAAAAGCCTTATTGTGAAAAAATGGAAGAACTCTTAGGAAAGGCAATTAAGAGGGAGACCCCCTTCCAGGTAGGTTGTACGCCCAATGGATGTTCAAAAATGGGGTAAATACAGCACACAAAACAGAATTCAAGTAATCTTCTTCACAGAGCTTGATGGCCAGTACATCATTGCCACATCATAAACACAATAGTACAAACTACTTTGTTCTTGCATAGAGCACCACACCAAGTGTAGGCGAAGAGTGCCACAACAACTCTCAAGGCAAAATGCAAGAACAGATTATACCACTCAGTAAATACTGAACTGTCACATATGGATACAGATTTGTTAAAACACATCAAAAACAAAATAGAAACTAATTAATAAAACTAATAAAGAAAAATATCTGTCCATCAGCTAAATGTAGAACCACTGTCAAATTGTTGAAAAGGAATCAGTCAATCTTTATTTTCTATAGTACACTTCCAAGGCTACATTATTATAAGATAATGATAAGATACAGGATTTACTGAACATGCTTTATCATTAGGCTCAAATAAGACATTAGGATTGCTTTGGCCATCATTGACTATCTAAGAGAAGTATGCTAATTTACCTGCAGAAAGTACTTCATGCAGTGGCAGAGATGGAAAGAATGTTTTTCTTAGGAACAGAGAATATATATGACTAGCCATGTGCGCCCAACTACGTTGCATGTGTTAAAGTTGTCTGTGAAGGGCTCCCTGTTTAAACGTGGCTGCCAGTCGTGAACTGGGCCCTTCTTCACACAGCATTATGATTTTTTATAAGGGAAACAAAATTACAAAAGAAAACCCTTGGATATTGATTCGATAGGAACGGCCTACTCGGAATCACTGTCCGAATCGTAATTATGTGGTGGTGTAGTAACATTTCTGCTTCTGTCTGTTCACAGTCCGTCTCTTTTTCACGACGCTGTCGTTTCCTCTCACAATCTCTTCTCAACCTTTCTCCAGTCTCGCAGGTTGCTTCGTGGCAATCCAAAGAGTAAGGCAATATACACGTAGCAATGGTTATAAAAGGGGGACACATAGGTATCCAGGCTCTTTAAAGCATAAATAGGGATCACTTCACTGACATGTGAGCAAGCCACGGTACAACTGTGAGACGCGCAGCACTCACCTGGCTACAACGTAACAATAATAATTTCCGGAACGTGCTGTTACGTTGTCATTCATTTTACCCACTGTCTTTCTTTCATTCATATGTTATGTAGGCACGTACCTTTTATCTTCGGCAATCTCATTCTCTAACCAGGCCTCAGGAGCTAACCAGCGTAACACTGCCCACCACCCCTTTTGTTATTCCGGCACATTGTTGACATCCGTGAGTAACAACAACGTACTTAACTGGAAGGTGGTCTACGCATGTGTGGAATTCGCGGACAAACAAAGATCAAGATCTAAATGAAGATCTCTTTAGTTAATTTAAAGCACAACAATTTGTTTAGTTTGAATGTCTGTGTTTTGAGGTGTGACTGGCGTACTACAAGCCTGGAGGAGATTCTTAATGCGATGCCTATGTTTTAGCTGTCTCTCTACTGCCATCTAGTCCTCCTTCTAATTAATTTGCGGACAAACAAAGATCAAGATCCAAATGAAGATTATATATAGAGATTGCTATTTATGTTCTACCATCTGACCAATAATCCTATGTTCTCATAATTCTTTAGTGTACCAGGGACACAAACTGTGCTTGAAGTAGCCTAGCTTTGACTGGAGCTGCTAGATATGTGATATGTATAATGGTGGAGTTGTACAGTCCTGTGACTTCTTGAGCAGGAGATAGCATGAAAAAGTTGAGATATAAAGCTAAAAATGCACGGAGTAGGCAAGAGACTGTGTAAATGGTAGATAAGGTAACACAAGAGAGGGAGAAAGTTCATAAGAGTCATTAAAGATCAGAATACCTTAATGCATAGTACAGAAGAAATATCAATAAACTCTGAGAGGAACCGTCTCGAGGAAGACAGCAGATCAAAACAAAGAAAAAGAGACGATCAAGAAATTTGACCGGCAAAATCCACTCACAACCTAAAAACAACCATATACCATTCAATTGAAGCAGAAGACTTTAAGATATTAACAGTCTTTCCACTTGCAAATGAACATGTTAACCAAGTAGCAGCTGTCAGAGTGTTATGGTGAAAATGGTCAGAAATTTTAAATTACAAAAACTAATAAGGTCATTTTGTGCATCTTTGGTATGAGGGAGCAACAGTTGAGAAAATTAAATATTTTGAGGCTTAGGTGAGGTTCAGCAAAATTATATTAACCACATAATTATCAGTTCAAAATGAAGCAGGTCTGAAGAAAGCAAACATTGTTATTTGGAAGGGGGGACTACCAGCATAGCAGCAGGCTGTCAAAATTAGGTAAACTTTTAAATTGGGCACTAATTTTATTGCATGTAACTAGCTGCAACTTCTGCTGTAATTAGTTCAGGAAACTAGTCACTTGTTCTTTAGTCCTATTTTCACTTAGACAGTTGAAAAATATTTGCAGTAGTAATAAATGTATTTGAACATCCTACAACTGAAGCAATTCTTGTATCAAAAAGTATTAAAAATGTCATTTATAACCCAAACTAAAACTATTTCAGGGATGTTACAAGAGCAGAGCCCAGAAGTATTTTTTTATATAAATCTTTAATAATTTCTCCAGCCTTTATAAAATCATAAAAGATGCCACACAATAAAGAGGGTTTCATTAAAATTGAGTGTTCTGTCCAAGTACTGCTAGCAAATGTTCCTAAAGGCATTTTTATCTAGAGTAGTATTAACGCTATTTAATGTAGTCAGGGAGAATGAACTCAGGCCTAATACAACAAAAACTGACCTCTTGAAATGCTAAATGAGCAAGGCAATCCCAAAGAATGTAGAGTTAAGTGCTATAACTAATAAAGAAGCCGTATGTATAAAAATGAATAAAGTAAAAAAAGTTTAAGGAAATATAACAATTTTTGCGTTCTTTAAATAATACATACATACATTATTATGAATCAGTTGAATTTATAATTGTTTTTGATTATTAGCACTATAGCTGAAAAAGGGCAAGCAATTTATGGAGATAATGCTAAGGTTCACTTGAAATACTCCAGTTATCACCAAAGAGATTTACTTATATGTCTGAACAAAGCCAAAGAGGGACTAAACTCCTAAAAGTTAGTGAAAGGTGTTGCTAAAGAGTATAGGATGAGGACCTAACTAATACTACCATCTAAACTTTAACTGCACTTATCCATGAACAATCTATGATTTTAGGCATTTAACTGCTAGATTGCAACTTGGTTGTGTTTTCCAGCATATATAAGTAGACAACAATATATCCTTGCATGCTCTTTGACAAAAAGTACTGCATTTCAAAATATATCATTTTAATTGGTTGAGGCAAAACTTTTCATTTTATCACACTAACTACCTTCTTCATTATCATTAGCACATACACATTTTAGTTTTTGTACCCACTTTGTATTTTTTTGTTTAGCAAGTACATTTCTGTGTCTTTAAAAAATTACACTTCACATGAATTTACAATGATAGATTTTTTTGACTTCATAAAAAAATTCAAATTTGTTGTATAAACAAAATCAATGCATTTTAAAATCCCCATTTGGTACACAATCTTTTACTTTTATCATGTAACTGCTAATAATTTGACATAATTTCTGTTTTCTTTATAAGGATGCAGTCATGCTGAGTAAGCTTCACTCTAGACAGTACAATGTCAGCAGCAGGGAATAAAAACGGACACAGGACTGACACAAGCACATCAGGAGGTGTCAAAAAGCACTCCATGTGTTGTGTGAGAAGCATCTTCATGCGACTCATCTTGTTTACAAAATTAATTCACAGCACAGCAGGCAGTTACTACGCTAGAGCAAGCAGCCTGCAGAAATAATTAGGTTTTCACATAGCCAACTCTACATTCAAACATAGAAAGTGCACCAAACACCCTAAATGTATGTTTTAGCAGTGCATTTTAAAAGAGATCCTCACACTTGAAGCTTAAGTATAATAATTGTTAACATTTCATTCTTGTTACTAGATTGAGTATCATTTGAGGATTAGCAAATGTGTATTGTTCACTAAAACACAAGACTGCCTCCCTTAACTGGCCCCACCAGCCTTCCATTTAAAAGAACAAAATAAATCAAAATCAGGCAAAAATGTTTACCAGCCAACTGCAAATGTACTCTGAGTGCTTTTTTATTTAGACAGATTAATCTTTTAAATACCAGAACATGTTTCCATTTGCTGGAAAACATCACAGGAATGGATATTAGAACACCTTCTTGTTGCATAGATTCTTGTTTTAAGAAAGCCATTTGAACAATGTGCAAAGAGATGCAGTGGTAACCTCTCTGTAACCTCATTTTACAACTTCAATGCTCTGTTTTAATGAATGGATTCATAAATGGGTTGGGGCAACTAATTAAAAACAGCCTGCATCGGCAGAGAGATAAGCAAATTACAGACCCTTCTTGACTTCAAACCTATGAGCACCTCCTCCCTCCACCCCAGACAATCTGCCCCAACCCCCTTTTATCATTCAATGTATTTGAGTTGTTTAACTATTACATTGCCAGCACTGAAACTGAAAATACAGTACTAGACAGTGTTTCCCTACTGTCTTTCAAAAAAATACACTACTTTATTTGTAAATGAAGTTTATAACCTATTAAAATCATGCCTTTGTAATGCTTTCTTTTTGTTATTAACCACTTTCTTAGACACAGATTTTCTGTTAATCCAGCAAAGTACTTACAAAAAAGAAAATTTTATCAAAAGGATGCCTACTTTCTAGACAGCTTACTTTACATAATTATTCTGAATATAAATTCACTAATTCTCTGACTGCTTAGCTGTAACATGTGAATGTCTAGTAAATCAGCCACCTAGCTATAGAAGATTGGAAAGATTGAACTATCCAGAATAAGAAACTCCCGAAAAAACTTTAAAAACCTACAAAATAGAACTCAGTCCACTGGCCCCAGAATTACAAACAATACTAATTAATGTACATTTTTAAAGTTGAATTTATTCTTGGGAGAATAATTTAAGTATTCCCGGGATTTAGAAATTTACAAATCCACTGACTTAAGTCTTCTGACTTATACAGCACATCTATCAGTTTTGATTTAACGTTTGATTAAACATTGCACTTTGAAATAATTTTTTTTTTCTTCAAATTTAGTAGTCTTTCTAGAGTTTAATCCCATGAATATCTATACTTAGAAAAAAATATAATTGATCAGCGCTTAATATGGATTTTATAAAATTCTCCAAGGTTGAACAATTTAAGCTGAAACTTCTTTTTCTGTCTTTCATATTCATTTATACTTCATTGGGATTTGCTACATTGTTAAAGAAAAACTTAAGAAAAAAATTGTTAGAAAATGCATTTTATTATATTATATTATATTATATACTATACATTTATGGTGTGCTAATTCAAAGATAAAATTAAATCTGACCACCAATCATTTAGCTACAAAACTAGTTCTTGCCAGAGAGAACTGTTTCTGAAAAAAAAACAATAGTTGTCAATGCCAACTTTTAATTTCATCTTTATAATGACATCACTTGTGTAGAATATCATAAAGAATTCTGTTCAATCCGTCCATTCATTTGTGAGTTATTTCTAGTAAAGGGTTTAACAGAACCTTCTCAACAGCACTAGATTTAAGGCAGGAGCTTGATTTGAAAAGAATACCTGTTTATCACAGTACAGGATCACACACACTCTTAGGTTCCATTTATAGTCACCATTTAACCTATCTGCATACCTTTTTAACATGGAAGTTAGTGAAACACATAGAAAAAACCCTTATGGACACTAGAAAACACAAGCAACGCCTCATGCACAGTGAACAGGTCCAATTAATCATTCAAAGTACATGCTTATTCCATATTTGATAAATATTTTTCTTTAGGCTGCAAACTACATACATTTATGCAGACATGCTGTATGCATAGTATTTATGTAATCCAAACAATGTTTAGAATCAAATACTCTGTTGCACTTGTGATTTTAATCACTGTTTCAATGCATATTCCCAGGGCTATATATGAACCAAAGTTTCTTAATTTATTCATTCAGAATATTTGGGATAATTAGTATTTCTACACTAACAAATTCTAAATGAAAATTGGTCCTACTACAAAGCAAGTTGAAATGTAAATATCAATAATGTATATCTCTCAAGGGATAAATACATAGTACTCAGGTCTGTACCTAATTATTCCATACAGCATACTACAAAAAAAGAAAATAACTGAAAATAATGGTCAGGGATTCTATTAACTTGTGATCACTTATTAAATACAAAATCTATTTTTTAATATGGACTGGCTTCCTGCCCAGGGTTAGTTCCTACATTGTACTTTATGATGCTGGGCTTCCCAGCAACAGTGACCTAGATTTGCAGGTAAGAATAAAAGAACAAAACAAAATTTTGCATATAAGCCACAAGATGACTTAAAGGTTAGCACTGGTACATAAAAGTAAGTGTATATGTTTTCTCTGGTTACATAAGTTTTCTCCAGATATTTCGGCATCCTACCTCATCCCAAAGTGCTTTGAATTAAGTCAGTTGTTGCATTTAAATTGGCCAAATATGAGTGAATATGAACATGTATGTTTTGTGATGGAGCAAATACAGTACATCCTTAATACCAAGACAGTCTTAGTCTCCCTATATACCTGATCTGAATTTTAGGCACAATGTTCAGGTAATAGGTAGCTGGATTACTGCATATATTATTTTTAAAAATTAAAAAAAAATGTAAGCATGCTAATACAATAGTAACTTTAGTGAATGGTTGTGGCTAATCAGAGAGATTTTTAATAAAATATTTTATCCAGCAATTATTGCCATACTTATTAATATTACATACATTTTTATAATAATAATGTAATAAGAAATAAACATATTGAAGGTGTGATTTACTGGCCACAGAATATATTTGCTTTATGCTAGCAAACTGTGTTACTAAGCTAAACATTTCAAACAGAAAATGGATTGTATTGTTTTTTATTGTCCCATCTGTATCTGATTTAAAAAATAAATTTGCAAACTTTAACGTTACTTCTGTAAAATGAATGTTAAAAATCTTTTCATTAGTCTCTGCTTCAAAATAGAGATAAACTATTATATTATTAATATCTTTGCCTTATATATTAAGTGTTTAATCAGTATTATGTAGTAATTTACATTTTTAAAGAATTTATAGTATTATTTTCTGACTGGTAACATAGTAATGGGAAATGTGCAAGCATCTCCCAGCTCAAAAAATAAATAAATAAATCGATCAATCAATCAACAATGCAAACAATATCAGGAATAATATGATCATGTGCCTTGATTGTTGGCTGTAATTTAGTTTTAATTTTTCATTAACTTTTGAAGTATTACCTTTCAAGTTTAGCACATTCCTAACTAAAGTACTCACAAAATTAATAAGATCAAATATATGTGTGATATATACATATTACACGTATGCTGTTTTATTAAGAAAGGTATTTACCTTATAGTATACTAAAATAAAATTATTATCCAATTACCAAATATGTTTTTGACAGGGCTTCTTACTGTAATGAGAATTACTTAATAGGAAATGTAACTTGATTGTTGCATTTCTAAATATGAGACTTTTTATTTTAAAATATACTCATTACAGTGACACATACAATGTATAACTGTAAAAACATACTATAAATAGTTAAGACATAGTCCCACAGAAACAGACAGAAGTCTCTATTTTGTTTATAAATGGACTTCTCATATCTGCGTAGGTTCCTACTATGGAATATGACTTTGGAGTGAGAGAGAATGTGTCTATGTATCTCCTTCTCACGCAGGAAAATCATTTTGAGGTAAAGGGTAATTCTTAGCACCGGGGTAATTGCATGTGCATATTTATTTCCAAAGCATCCTTTACATTCTTTCCCAGTGAAATCATCCATCATTTCCATGCAATGCCAAATTTGTTGCTGTTCAAGGCTGTTTTACTAGGAGAAACTTCAAGAAAACTGTCTGGAATGTGCACTCTCTCAAAACAGCAAAAGAAAATATTAGACACTTGTTGAGTTATGAACCTATGATTCTTTTGATAGTTTATTTACTAAAAAAAGTCTTACTCAGAGGCATCTGGTATATGATTTTTTTAATGGCAAGAATGACAAAATTTCAACAAAGACTCTTGCTGATGTTTCAGATTTATATAGTAAGAAGTATTTAAATGGGTGCATTCTCCTTCTTTAAGTAGTCTGAACTGGAAAAGGTTTTGTCATGACATCTTGAGTTTTATTAAAAAAAAAGTGAAACATCTTTTTGTCAAACATAGTGGAGAATGACACCACTTATTTTAGTTTAATTCCTATCCAGTTTTCAAATGAACCAGATTTTAAGCAGTGACAACATATGGAAAGTATGACACATTGACATTAATTTTTCTTGTTACACTGATAAACCTTGTAGAGAAGAGCCAAGCAAAATGACACCTTTTATTGGCTAACTAAAAAGATTACAATATGCAAGCTTTCAAGGCAACTCAGGCCCCTTCTTCAGGCAAGATCTTGCCTGAAGAAGGGGCCTGAGTTGCCTTGAAAGCTTGCATATTGTAATCTTTTTAGTTAGCCAATAAAAGGTGTCATTTTGCTTGGCTCTTCTCTACATTCATAATGGCTAACAAGGTACAACACCCTAGTACTACTGATAAACCTTAAAATTGTATTTCATTATGCATGTTTGTCTAACATTACACTTAACATTTAACAAATAAATAAACAAATGGAAAAATGGCAAATCACAAGTGTAAGAAAGCAAACTGCATGCAACACATAAACATCCCATGCTTGCTCCACAGTAAAAAAAAAAGTACAAGTAATGAAACCCAGAAATAGTCATTGCTGCATATTAGGGATTTTTTATGTTGCCAGATGCCCAATCATTAGTCATACCTGCATCAGATAGTGACATCTGCTTGCACAATGATTAATATAACAAGACATCCTAGTTAGGGAGCCATTATTTCTGAAAGATTAATGGATACATTGAATTAATGGTAAGCTATGATCCCATTGTATAAGGCTCCCCACAATTCTATTAAAAAGTAATCTTGGAAATAAATGCATAGATTTTACTTCAATGTTTAAAATGTTAAATATGTATTTTTTATCATCAATAGATCAATTCGCACAAGCTGATCAGAATATGCCATTGCAAGGTTTCGGAAAACCTAAAGTAATGCAATAACCCATGATGGAATGCCAATACAGTACAGGACACAATCGACTATAAATTCACATTTACTTAAACTGGACCAATTTTGTGTTCTGAATGAACTTAATACACTGTGGGTTTAGGACAGGGGATGAAAACAGAAAATTCAGGAGAAAAACAGTAAAGAAGAAAAACAAACACAGAGTCTCCATATTGATGATGTTGTAGGCAGGAATTAAACTAATATACTATGGACTATGTAGCCACCATTGACTATATTTTTTAAGTGTTTTTTTTTTCTTTTTTTAAATAGACCTTTAAGGGTAAAAGCATGATTTCTTTTGAAAACGTCCTTGTGTAAACTGTTCAGAATCAAATGCTCCCGTGGGTCCACTTAGGTCTTGCTTTTATTGGTATGCCCCAGGAGAAAACATTGGTCTGAAATTCAAGTCCTCTGCACCACTTACCATAGCTGCTAAATTAAATGGTGTGGGGGAGGTGCCTAAGAAATTCTTTGCTTCATAATCAACTCTAAGCAGATCACCTTTTACTTTTTTTTATATACTGTACTATATGGTTCAATGAACCTGATTATTGTATGTGTGGAGCATGTTTGCTCTTTGTGTGTTCACACATATTTTATCTAGATACTCTAGTCTCTTCCCACATTCTTAATATTTACATGTTTATAACTTGGCTAAATTAATCTGGCCCAGGATAGGCCAGTTGTATGTGAGTGGCTTTTTTATGAAATAGCACTCTGTCCAAGGTTTCCGGCATTTAATGGAAATCAGGTCCAGTAACTGATGGATGCATACAGTATATTAAGAACAAACTAGAAATGAAGAAGCCAAAAACTGTTTTTCTCTCAGCAGTTGTTTTTAAGATTGTAATCAGCAGATAGAACAAAGTCAGGAAAGCAAGCTAAAGTCATAACCCAGAGAGCAGGAATCTAATAAACTAAGCCCAAGAAATTAAAGAAGAAAATCATAATGACAAGAAATGTAAATCATAGTCAGGGACAGAAAAAATTCAAAACCAAAGAGATTTTCAATGAACAAATAAACAGAACTATGAGTATTTTTAGCTGAATCCAAACTTGGACAACCAGGGAGTGTATGATGCTGATCTTTATACTTTTGACCAATTAATGACATGTCACATTTTCAGTTGACCTTACCCAACAACAACAAAAAAAAAAGATAAAAATCCTGAAATTTCGGCACCCATAAAAAGTACAAGTTGGACCACAGGAGAATGCAAACATAAGTAAAATCACATTAAAATGAAAAATAAATGTGAACATTTGATTCCTGGGTCTCTAAACCCAAAAGAATATGTAGGGATAAGTTTTACAGCCACAGGAAACATTTAGAAAAGTGAAAGTCATAGCATGACAAACTCACAAGGTGGCACTGGGCAGCTCCTTACTGTTCAGAAGTATCTTCCTTTGGTAAGTGAGCATTTAACATACTTGTGGCACAATTTTTCTGTTTTAGTTTTTAGCTATTTGTTATAGTGAATAATTTTGGTTCATTATTTATGAATTTTAATGAATACTTCATGTTTTTTTTAACATGATATTGATGAAGTCATCACAGTACCGTTTCCAGCTCAGTGTACTTTTCTTAGTCTTTTGTTGTCACTAATGACACTCATTACCAAACATGTGATTCACGTCTGCACTACTGTGCTGACGTAATTGTATCTAAGTTAATGTCAAAGTATTGCTGGTGTAAAAATTTTGGGATTTAAAAACCAAACTCTGTGGTGGGCTGGCGCCCTGCCTGGGGTATGTTTCCTGCCTTTCTCCCTGTGTTGGCTGGGATTGGCTCCAGCAGACCCCCGTGACCCTGTAGTTAGGATATAGCGGGTTGGATAATGGATGGATGGAAACCAAACTATCTTCACAAGTGGTTAACCAGAAAAGCACTCAAAGAGAGATTGGATTTTGGCTACTAACTTTTGACAAGCATATTTTGTCTAACATTATGTTTTCTGATGATCAGACTTTTTGATTTCCTGTTTTTGACTTTGGTCCATTTAGTGACTTAAGTTTGTTTTACCCCTATAGTGCTCTCATTTGTTGGGCAACACATCATTTGGTAAAAACTTATATATCTTCTCAGAATATTGTTATTTACAAAACTATCAAATCAATGAGGGATATCCATATTTAAAACAATATTTATTATGCATTTTTTCTGCTATGAGATATCCATGTAACTGGTGGTAGAGAAAATATTCTGCTTAATTTGCGCTTATTAAACACACTTCACTTTAAGATTTATCTACAGTAATTACCAATATATTTTGGAGTAAATGCTGAAAGATAAAAGTAGTAACAAGATGAATGGTATTTTACAAATATAATGCTGATTATGAGTTTGTGCGTTTGTCTTGTATGCAAATCCACATCAATGAATCTATTTCGAGCAAGCTTACTATACATACAAGGGAATACCGTATGCAATGTTGCATTCCAAAATGTTTCCTTTGTCAAACTTTATATAGTTACCACACCTGTGCTTTATTAGGAGACATTATTTTTGACATGGCACAAGTTTGCAAAGTTCCTCCCAACAGTGCATTTATTAATGAAAGTTTGGTTTGGGGAAAAAATTTCCCACTGGGGTATTAATTTGGTTACCACACCTGCAGCTTTATTCTACCCCGGGCAGTACTGGGTACCTCTGCTAGTAGACTGATAAAATAAGGTTTTGTGAACAAGTTCATATTTGTCATTAGCACCCACTGTTGTCGACATCATAACTGTTATTAATGACCGGCC
The DNA here is from genome assembly GCA_026402145.1 of Polypterus bichir lapradei. Taxonomy (NCBI): domain Eukaryota; kingdom Metazoa; phylum Chordata; class Cladistia; order Polypteriformes; family Polypteridae; genus Polypterus; species Polypterus bichir. Next base: position 35,377,146 of record JANRMT010061414.1, on the reverse strand, counting down.
GACTTACTCATTTAGCCCACAAGGCTAACATCACTGCTATCTGTGAGACTGGGTGGTATTTTATAAAACTATTCAAAATTTAGCTTACTTTCATTGTATAGTATATAAAAATAAACCTTGCGGTTATGAAAACAAACTAGAAATGAAGAAGCTTAAAACTATTTTTCCTTCAGCAGTTGTTTTTAATATTGTAATTAGCAGATAGAATGAAGTCAGGAAAGCAAGCACACACAGTTCTAGATACAGTTTATGAGAGGAACTGAACATTGTAAGCAAAATCAGATAAAATTTGAATTCTACTTTCCTGTCACAATTCATATTTCTGTTATGTTTAGGGTATAAATATTTTACATAAAATGTTATTCACTGTAATTTCATAACACAACTATAAAATATTAATTATTTATTGGAGCAACTTGGCACAGATCCAGTAATGTGAAAATGAACTAGCTATAGTTAAAATTATTATGTCGAAAATTAAATGCATTGTTAATGTAACATCTAAAGCAATTTTAAGCATAATACATATTTGTGAGTGTAATTTTATTTATTCTCTAGGTTCAAACTACTGAGGCATTATCACTTTCTCAAATTTAGCAAAAAATCTACTTCCATGGGTGTTGCTTTCATTGTTAGACAAACATGATTTTGATCCGGTGTGTAAATTAGATTTGAGCATTGCTCTAAGCAATATACTGTATGTGATCAAAGAAAAATATTTTCTTTTTATTGTTCATCACTATGTATTGCTGGGTGATACCTGATTTTTTTCTACACCCAGAAGTGCTGTCAAATATAGGTCAACAAGCAGCTTGAGCACTTCCGGGTGCCTTATAATAGAAGCCAGCAGTCACTACTCTGGGAGCCAGTTGGGTGGAAGAGGACGAAGATTTCCAGGAAGAGTGGAGAAAAAAGATTAGAAAAGAGTGGTGTCCTTTGTGTTTTGTGCTGTGCTTGTGACTGTGCTGTAAATGTTGGAAATGGGGGAAGGCGTTTACCAAAGAAAAAATAAAAACGTGTGCCCTAATCTTTTGTCCCACATTTGTCTGTGTCGGGTTTGGGCGGTGGTGCGCTCCCTTGTGGTCCACAACATATATAGTATGAGAAATAAAACTGGGGCTGCACAGTGGTGCAGTGGCAGCGCTGCTGCCTCGCAATTAGGAGACCTGGTTCGCTTCCTGGGTCCTCCCTGCGTGCCGTTTGCATGTTCTCCCCGTGTCTGCGTGGGTTTCCTCCGGGTTCTCGGGTTTCCTTCCACAGTCCAAAGACATGCAAGTTAGGTGCATTGGTGAACCTAAATTGACCCTAGTGTGTGCTTGGTGTGTGTGTGTTTGTGTGTGACCTGCGGTGGGCTGGCGCACTGCCCGGAGTTTCTTTCCTGCCTTGCCCCCTGTGTTGGCTGGGATTGGCTCCATATATTAGGATATAGCGGTTTGGATAATGGATGGATGGAAATAAAACTGGCACACTTGTATTTGTGGGTGATTATCATTTTAAAGAATAGAATATAAAGTGGAAGGAACTTCTAAAATGATTCACTGTTTGCTTACAGCTTGCATAACATGGTCTTTCTGTGTTTGCATTAAATTTTCTGTTCTGAATCCTCTTTACACCCAAGGTCCAAACATGCTGCTAAGGTAACTGGAAAATCTAAGTGTAGCTGGATCTGTGTGTATCCTATCATAAATTAGTTCTTGTCTAGTGGCTATTGGTAATGGGGTAGGTTCTGACTCCCTGTGACCATATCTGTGCTGTACTGGATTATGACATTTAAATTCCTTACATTACCTTTTATACAAGTTATATATACATTATGTTTTATGATGAGATACTGTATAAGAACAAATATAAACTTTTAAATTGAATTTGGAAAACATTTAGAAGTTCAAGTTATAACATTATACTTATATATGCACTTCAGAACCTCTTTCTCATATTATTAACAACACTTTCAGGGCCACAGTTCAAAGCAAAATGTGCATAAATAGGTTCACTAATTTTATTCTATCTATTTTCTTGGAATGTACCAGAAAGCTAGTTTCTTTGTTGGCAAACTGAAAATGTGTACAGGCTTTTATAATTATATATTGGTCTTAATCAATTAAGGAAGGTTTTAGTCTCTGGCATTCCTATATAAATACACTGGCAAAGTTCAGCTCCTATGATTCTTGACAATTAAATTGTTCTGTCACTTTGGGACTCTCATTAATCTCCACTTGTCATCCTTGCTTATGCAGGTTATAATAGGTTGCACTTTTGTGTGTTGAGTGTGTGTGTGTGTGTGTGTAAAAGAAAAAACAGCAGTTGAAAAAATATGATGATAAAAATAAAAGCAATTTCTTTATTTCTGTCTTTCTTTTATTGTTTTTTCAAAAATTACGCATATTTTAAATGTATTACTGGAAAGAGAAAATACTGTAATAAGGTGACTAATAAAATGCATTTATTAAAATATAAATTATATTCTTGTTTAGAAAAAAATGTTCTTGCACACATATCATTAATGTACTGCAGGCATATATTACTTTAGTCTCCTTTCCTCTTTTTTGTCATCACACAATGATAAAATAATTATTTACTTACTTATGCTAATTTCACTTTACAACAGAACAGCATTCAGTTCATCATTTTATTAGAAAGGACATATTAAATCTTTTACGATATACAGTATATGTTTTTGCTTTAACGTGCATGTTCTTCTAGAGCTAGGTGGTTATTTTGGGTGAAGAAATAAAAATGATTAATATTTCCCCTCTTCTGGAAATGCTAACCCTTTGTTCTGATTCCTGTAATTACAACAAATTATGATATTGTTTACACACACATTAAGCTTATATATGTATCTTTATAAAATTATATATATATATATATATATATATAACAATGTTTACTTTTACACATTTCAATTTTCACTAGTTTCTAACAGCACATGTGAACCTGGACTAAGCAATCTACTGAAGTAATGCCAGGCTAACATATGACTTGTGGATAATTATCTTCTTTCATCATTAGTCGTCATCCTAATGTCTCTGGGTAATTCAAATGCCAGGTATTTCCTAAATTAATCATGTCTTTAAAAATTGTATCTTTTCAAGTTAATGGCTTATATTATGTGTAGCAGAAGCACTTCTTTGAGTTGAAAGAGGCCCATTTGCAAGGAAAGTGTCTGAACTTTGACGTACTGCCAGCTCAAAAAAGATTCTTGATGCTGACCTCTCAGCAAGAGCTGCGCCTCTGTCACTACATGTGCTGTTCTCACCCTTGGGCTGCATGCATGCTAATTTGCCCCTTTGTTTCAGGGTGAGTGGCTTCCTACTGCTTAAGAACAAAGACTTTAAGCATATGTCTCTGTGTAGCTTTAGTTAATATTTACATCTGAATATTTAACCTTGTTCAGCTACAGAATAAGCAAACATTTTTTTTTCATCACTTTCAAAACAAAATGGTCTGTTGATGTTCATGTTTTTAATCCTTTTATGTTGGTCTATATTCTAAAAAACGGATTACATAAGTTTTTAAATGACAATAAAATCACATCTGGGTCTTGAACAATTCTAAGAATAGAGTAAAACAATAGGTTAAATGATTATAATAATTCACAGCCCTTTCCTACCTATGTGTATCAATAATTACAGAAAAATATCTCTTATTAAAGTATCTCTTACTACTTTCAGAAAATATTTAAAGAGTAATTAACAATAGTTCAAGTTTAGCTTTTATGCATTCTCAAATAAAGTCATCAATAAACATTGCTGCCAAATGATGCATCCTGTATATAATTATGCAGTAAAGTTTAACTGAAGAAAAGCTACATATATTAACTAAACATAAATGAAAGATATGCCATGTGTGACGGATAGCCAGGGCCATTACCCGGCCAGGATGCCAGCTGGGTGGAAGGACCAAGAGAGAGACAACATTGGGGACGTTTTGTTCCCCGAGACACTAGAAGGCAGCCCGCCTGGGTTCCTACAGCAACAAGCATCCCTGCGGGGAGTTGTAGTTTGGAGAACCCTGTTGGCCTCTGTGGGTGCCACCAGGGGGTGCTACAAGTGCAGCTGAGACATTTGTGGCTCCACTTCCACCATACCCAGAAGTGCAGCTGGAAGAAGGTCAATAACACCTGGAGCACTTCTGGAGGCACTATAAAAGGAGCCACCTCACCACAAGTCAGAGAGCCAGAGTGGGAAGGTGGAGGACAAAGCTTGTGAGGATGAGTGGAGGTGAAGAAAAGAGAGAAGAAAGAAAGAAAGAAAGAAAGAAAGAAAGAAGGGCTGTGTTGTATTGTGTTTCGTGCTTTTGTACTGTGCTGTGAAGTGGAGAGCAAAAGAAAATGCTTCCCCACTGAAGAATAAAACGTGTGCTCTGTTGAACTTGTGTCTCAGCCTGTCTGTGTTGGGGTTGAAGGAGCTTTATGCTCCCGGTGGTCCACACATGACAATTAAAAAGCAGCCTATACTGTTTCATTATGCAGATACAGATGACTCTCCTCCATACAGTTTAGCAGGGACCCCTGTAATTTCTGGCCTATAAAGCAAAAAGGCAAATTAGTCCTGAATATCTGTATGATAATTGTGCCATTATTTTTCAGGTTACATTTGCATAGCTTTGGGACATACCTATGGCACAGAAAGTGCTTATAAATTTTAAAATATTTGAAGACTAGAAGGACTCCCGACAGTTACATCTTTGATTGAGGCTAACTAGAGGTGACTAGGCACAGCTATTTCACCCAGGGACAGCTTTGGTCAGAGATCACTAGTTATAGCCTTACCATGCCTCTTCAAATCTGTAAATGACCACAATGCTTGGGAATGAGCCTGTAAATAAGCATCACACCACTTTATTTGATCTTGTATAGATATACCTGTACAGTATACTGTAATTAAAGAAATTACTTAGCCCCTGCTGTCAGTCACTAATCCAGAGACGTTTGTATTGATATTTGTCTCAAATTGAGAATGAGTATCTTAGCCAAAATAAAAAAAGAAAGATTTGTCTTGTAAAATAAACCCACCTGAAAAATCAAAAACCAATTTAACTAAATCAGCATCAATGACATTACCCATTTACCTAGGAGAATGTATGCAGGCGTATGTTTAGGTGCTGAGTTACCAAATATTAAACTAATTTATTGTATGAAAATAAGTAAAGTTACTGACTAATTTTAAACTCTATGGGAAAATAGCTGCACCCAGAAACATTAGCCAATCAAAGACAAGTATAGAAATTCAGCCAGGAATAGTAATGATTAGGTTTGCTTTGCACATGCTCACATCCACACTTACTGAAATTATCTGAAAATGTTCTTACTTCAGCAACACCACAAAAATGCCTTGACAGCACATTGTTCATCATACTAAAAACTTGATGAGCTTGGGAGAGGCTAAACTGTTAATTTCAATCTTTACAGCGATCCCACCTGTGACACCCCGTGTAGTGGGAATTGGAATCACCAGGCTACACTCTAGGTGTCTAGTATGTGGGACCGAGCGTGACCAGGATGATGGTGTAAGACAGGGAGACACAGACACAAAAAGGGTTGGGGTTTTTGAAAAATTAAGTGAGGTTTTATTTACAGGTGCACTTAAAGAAAAAAAATCAAAAAATAATGTCCTGCGGAATTTATATATATTAATACACAATCCAATACCGCAAAGGACACTCAAAATCAATAATTAAAGGGAGCCCAAAATGACTATATACAGTATTTACAGTGCTTCTTGAAAGTCCCAAAAGAAAAAGTAAAATACACACAAACTAGTGAAATCCAAATATATACACAAAACAAAATGTGAAGCTGTCTTCCTCCACAGTGATCCAAGTCAGGAAGCTGCTCCTCCAAACAGTGTATAATACAGGATTCACCCAAAAATATTCAAAAATACAGAAAAAGTGTATATACAAAAATAAACAGTGCACCACTAACCTCAACCCAATAAATACCTCCACCAAAGTTAATCCAGAGATATTTATACGAAAAAATATTTACAAAAAGAAAGCACAAGCCGTAATGCTGTTCTGCCAGGTACCTTTCTCTAAGAAGATCTATTCAGAAAAGAACCCCTCTAGAGGCCACGATTCCCTTTTGTATTCGCCGCCCCTACGCTAACCAATTAAACCGCTGTACGTCATCCCTCCCGGGGTACGCGATGACGTGAACGCGCTTGCGAAAAGCGGCATCTACTTTCCCGCATAATTACTATAAAAAAACCGAGCAGCTGGCGCGCGTGCGTATAGCTGTGTCGGCTTTTCAGATGCGGACTGCACTTCATGCCTTAAGTGAACGTAAGCACTTTTCCATTTTTCTCCTTCCCCTGAGCTACAGCTCAGATAACTACGAACACGGGATCCCCATGCTAACCCGGGTTAAATAATATTAAGGCGCTTCACACTTCTTTTGCTACTTTAGAGTTATGATGTCGCGGGAGGCACACGCAATGAGTGGAGGACCGACAACACCATCCCGGCCGGTCAATGGCAAGGCTGTCTCTCCAATCTACATGAGACCCGCCGTGACACTCCCCAAAAGACGCTAATATCGTCAGCGAAGACGTCTTTCTGCACTATATAAATGGAAAAAAGGTAAGTTTCCTTTCATTATACCTTTTTTCCTCCAAACAAAAGACTCCCTCTTTACCCAGCAGAGGACGCTTAACTAATTTTATTTACTTAATAGTAATGCCAATAAGGCACATTACCACACCACCTTATCACTTACAGTAGGTCTAAGTTAATGTCTATCTTTGTTTTTTATTATTCTCTGTATACCTGATATATATTGCAAACATAAGAGGGACACCCTGTTTAATAAGGATGGTGACTATACCTGAGAACTGGCATTTCCTGGAAACAGCAAAGGACAGTTCAACAACAGCATAAAATTAGCACTGGAGAACTAGTGTAGCTAAACACAAAGGAGATCTATTGGTTCAAACTCCAACCCTCTGCTTCTCACAACTGAGAGGATGTGGCGGATGTTTGCTGGCTGACTGACCAACCACATGTGTAACCTGGTAGGAAACTACCCAAATATCAGATATCTCTGCCACTCAATACAAATGAAAAGTACTGTTGAAATTTTATTTTGCAGGGAAAAATCCAGACACAGCATTCTTACTACATTACTAACCCACCTTAAATACATTACCTTAATGTAAATAAAATAGTAGTGTAAGATACTCTTCTATTGTGACACTCTTCACCTTACCACTAAAATGAGTCAAGCAAATCTGAATAATAACATCATTTCAGCAATTTACACTTAGAATCTCATTTTTTTCTGCATTACCCAAAGCCCACAACAATAGATGACAATTGGATGCAATCTGGATGATAAAATGAGAAAGTTGTATAAGACATTAGCTCTTTAGACACTGTACCAGCATAGTACAACTTTTACAGAACTATTGCAACGGTACTGACTCATTGGTCTTAAGATCATATTTACTCTGACTCACTTAAAATAAGCAAACTCCTCTACTGAACTAGCTGTTCCCTTTTAACTTCAAAAATGAACGTTGATCTTTACTGTGTGAGGACTTCATCCTCTCATTCACATTTCATTACACTGAGCTGTACCCTGTCTCAACGTGTGTTGGAGATCACAGTCTGACAAAATAGCGAAGATACATACCTCTTTTCATCCAACATCATATTCCTCAAGATTTTTTTTTTATTATTTTACCTTATACAATTTCTTGTATTAGGAATTTGTTAGTTTTCACTTACCCCTTGGGGTCAGAGCGCAGAGTCAGCCATTGTACAGCACCCCTGGAGAAATTGCAGATTAAGGGCCTTGCTCAACGGCCCAGCAGAGTAGAACCTCTTTTGGCAGTAACGGGGATTCAAACTGCCAATCTTCCGGTTACCAGTGCAGATCCTTAGCCTTAGAGCTACCACTCTGCCAACTTTTTTAAGTTTTTTTTTTTTTGGCAGGAACTTAATATTCTGTTTATGAAAGTCATTAACAGGAAACATAAACTTTTTGTGGAGATATACTGCCATTTTAAATGGACATGTTGATGCCAATTTTGCAAAAACAGAGCTTGAATGGTACACAATATCACTCCTTATACTCCATACCCTTATTTCTCCTTCTGTAACACAACCTAGAAAATAACATTGTGCTCTCAGGCACTGTAATTTGCACAGTTTAATTCATAGTTTTCAAACCAGCTACAGTATGTACATAAATGTATTTGCGATACTCTATCATTATCTTCAGATGTTAGATATGGTATGTTGTGGGGCTCAGTACTCAGACCTTGTTTTCACTTACAATGCTTCAGCAGGAATTTATTATTAGAAAACATAAAATTTGCTTTCACTCATATGTAAATGACACTCAGCTATACCTTTCTTTTGGACCAAACAACATTTCTCCTATAGTGTAAATAAATTGTGTTAATGAATGAAAATAGTGGATGGAAGATAATTGCTTGTCTTTGAATGCAGAAAAAACAGAAATATTATTAATTAGGAGGGAATGATAGACGTTCTACATGCCTTCCCGGATGTGGCGCATCAAATTGGGACCCGAGTGCCGCTGCGCCTTAGCACCACACTAGTTCTGATTGCAAACAGAACCTGAACTCACTGGCTCTCTGGTGGATTTAACTCTTCCGGGGATGGAGTTCCTGAGGGCTTTCTCTCATCCCTTTCATAATGCAAGCAGCCTTCCATAGTAACAGAGCTACTCCCATGTAGAGCAGAAAAGAGTCCTGTTTGTCGTCTCAGGGCTGTGTGAAGTTTTTTTACGGTGGCTAGAGTGCCCATCCTGCCACTAACCACCATGATTTCCCTGCAAGATGGAGGTACGCTTGCAGGCCCAGATGCAGTTCAACGTCAAACCCAGGACTTACCTTAGCAGTGACTTTCTCTGATGATTCTTCCTATAAAGTCAATAGACGGATTAGGAGAGCATGGGAGGTTATGAGTTTGCTGGAAAGGGGTATGTGGCGCTCCCAATATCTATGCAAAAGGAAAAAGTCTTTAGAGTCCTGTTGCTTCCTGTCTTACTATATGGTTGTGAGACTTGGATGTTATCCAGCGACCTGAGACAAAGACTGGACTCCTTCGGTACTGTGTCTCATTGGAGAATCCTTGGGTTCCGCTTGTTTGACTTTGTGTTGTTCATGGAGTCCTGAATGAGGCACATTACCTGCATTGTGAGGCAGTGTTAGTTACAGCACTATGGCCATGTGGTGTGATTCCCCAGGGGTAATCCGGCTTGTAGAATCCTCATTGTTGAGGACCAGAGTAGCTGAACCAGGCCAAGGGGACACCCACGTAACACCTGACTGCGGCAGATAGATGATCATTTTCAGAGGGTGGGACTGGACCATGTTGTCTGCCTGGGAGGTTGCCAACCAGGATGCCAAGCGGTTTCGTCGTGTGGTGGGTGCGGCAACACACTGTACCAGTGCATGTTCCCCAGCCTGACCTGACCTGGAATGATAGAGACTGTGATAATATCCTGTCATTTTTCAACCAGGTAGGTGTGAACATTAGTTTCACTGAATCAGATGCACTATCTTTGACACCTGTCTCTCTTTCAAAAGGCACATTGAAAAACTATTTTAAAACTTGCTATTTTCTGGTTAAAACATTGAAAAAAATTATTATGGAGAATACCAAGAAATTAATTCATGCATTTATTTCTGTTAGAACTGACTAGTGCAATGTGTTATTTGCAGGTTGTAGCTTTCAGTTAATCAAAAACATTGCTTCAAGAATTATTGTTAGAACTGAAAAGCATGACCACATACTTTATGTGGTCTACATACTTTATATGTATGACCACATACTGTAACTAATGTTTTAAGTCTTTACACTAGCTTTGAAGTTAATTTTAAGTGTGATTTAAAAAATCCTTCTACTTACATATAAAGCTTTATATGGGCAAAGTTCTACTTACCCATTGGAACTTAACATATAAATTGGATTATACTGTACAATTACAAATTCTACTATTTCTGAAATTACAAGTCTACTAAAAATTCCAAGGATTAAGAAGGATATGGTTATAGCTATAGCACCATAAAGTTGTGGAATGATGTGTCTATTTGTAGATAGATAGATAGATAGATACTTTATTAATCCCAAGGGGAAATTCACATAATCCAGCAGCAGTATACTGATACAAATGTATGAAAGAATCCTAATTTTAGTCTATTTGCTGTTCTTATTGAATCTTTGTTAATTATAAAAATTATTATAATTATGAAATGTAAATAATGCATATTGTGGTTCTCTTCATTATATCCGACTGTGGCACCTTGTGCCCCTGCTGTTCTTCCAAGCTGCTTTCCTGCGTATAAGAAATACAAAAAAGATACTAGGAGTCTTGGATTCCTTGGGTTAATCTAAGTATAAAATGATTTGTCTCCTTGTTAGCACAAATTTAAATAATACTACAGAATTCCTAGGACAGTTGGCCATGGTCTCCAAGTATGATACCGACAGGAGATTTTGTTTTCCTCTCCTCCACTCTCAACTGGTCATATTTCAACAATAACATTAATGGTTATACAGTATATAATTTAGGATGCTTTCACATTGATTGTTTTACTCTGTGTTTACACAAATCTTTATATTTATTTTGGTGCATTATGTGATTTGCTAAGGTTGACATTTGCTTTTTTAGCTATGAACCTGTTTTAAAACTTTGAACCTGCACTCAGTTTGGAGCACTATACAAAATAATGCAAGTTAGCTTGAAGTGAACTGAATAAAATTAACAATTCTCCCAATTCCTCCAGGTAAATCCACCAATTTACTAAGTAAAAGCTAAAAATACCCGGTAGGAGTACAGAGTCAGTAGGCTCAGGATGGAGATTGACACACAGAGGTGAGCAAAATAGAAGAAAAAGTTAATCTTTAGTCAGAAAAACAAAGCAGGAACTACACTGGTAAGACAAAATGATCATATGCAAAAGCTAAAATAAAAATCAAAACTCAAAAATGTCCTTGTCAAAACCATCTGAAAGCAGGAAATCTAAATAGAGCACTAGTGAAGGTTTTATTACAAAGAATTTCCACAATTCCAACAGAAAGCCAAAGCAGGAGCATCATTATTTAATGTCCCGATAAGAAACAGTAACTTTTATTCCCACATATAAAGGATGAGGGCAGTCCCTCAGATGTGAGGTCAGGGGCCCCACTTCCAGAGATTCCACAGATAGGGCACAAGGCAAAAAATACAATAAAACAGAATAAACTCATGAAAAATACAACAAAATCAATTAACAAAATTGGCCTGGATGTGTGTGTGTGTGTGTGTGTGTGTATATGTGTGACTGTGGATGTGTTTATGCATTCACCCTGTGATGGGCTAATGCTTTGTCCAGGGATTGTACCTGTCTTGCACTTTATGCTTAGTGGCATGGAGTTCAGCTTCCTTGTCACCCTGCTCTGGATATTGTGGTTTGATAAGGAATAAAATTAAAAATATAACTTCCCATAGTTTAAATTTAACAAACAATAATCACACATCAGAGCTTTACTTTCATATGTGGTTGAGGGTGGTAGAATTTTAAAGGCTTTTGGGAGATTTCAATGTAGTGTTTATATATAATGACAAGATCACTGTGGACTACCCATCAATGTGGACTGCACATACTAAATCCATTCACTTACTGTTCCTCTTTAAAAATTGAAATGTTATGTAATTGCCATGTGAGTTAGTGAGTACACAAATCATTCAGAATATTTTAGTTTATATGGACTATTTAAAGCTGCTTTTATAACAGCAGAATTTTCAAATCAGGTTTGTCAGAAAATCACTTTGTTGGGTTTGTCATCTTTAATGTTATGGGACTGTATCAGTGTATGGAGGAGACATTAAATGGTTCATTAACACTAGAATTACCAAAGCCTACGAAAAAACTCATAAATCTGGCCCACCTTAAATCCCTTTGCACCTCTCCATCAGCGTCTTTTGTCTTGTAATTGTGCCAGTCAAGACAAGCAGCAAGCAGCCTACTATTCCATCCCCCCACCGTCACAGAACAGGCACAAAGTTCTCCCACTTCCAGCCTTGATTATCTGGGAGTGAAGTGGTGGATTTTTAGAGTGGAAATAATTAGATTGTTATTTGGAATACATGCATTTCATGTGTGTTCAGATTCTACAATAATCTGTGTAAACACATCATTAAAACAGAAATGTTTTTCATATTTTAGTAATAAATGACAAACTGTAGACATAAACTATATAATGTGTGAAACCTGAAGTCCAATGATCAAATAAACACTTTCACAAAAGGTTCAAAAGGACTCTTGTAATCAAGAGTCCCTCGGTTTGATCCTGACTGCCTTATGGTGAATATTATACAATAAACACATACATTTGATTTGCGTCTGTAACAATCGTTATTAATCTATAGTACAGTACTTGTAAAAGTTGGCTTTTTTCACTTTTATTCTCTCAGTCACAATCACAATACATACTACCGCCCCCCAGGGATCTGACGTTGTTAGTTTTTATTTGAAACTAGGAATAACTGTAGATGTTAAATGGTGTTTTGAGACAATGGAACTGGAAATTCTCTGATCTGGATGGATAAAAGCTGACACACAAATGTTGGTGAATCTGCCTTATTCGTACTTCATTGTCACTTGATTTTTTTTTTTTTTCAGTTTTATTGAGTGTTCCTGCTTACACTGAATTAGTATGCACCTTATGGTCCATGATGTCAAAGTTGCACTGACAAAAAATATTTGTAATATTATGACCTGTGTAGCCCTCCCACCATTTAACTGGCATGTTACCTATGACATAGGATGAAATTTCACTGGTGGGATCTACATTAAACACCTCCCAATAAATTTTAATAGCTAATGGGTCCAATGAAAACAATTATTATTTATAATTGTTACACTATTTCAAAGTAATGATTTGTAAACACTCACTCCTTTTTATTAATTATTTGAATGCAACCACCATGTAAGCACTTCACACAATCATGGATAGAAAACAACAAACAAACAAACAAAAAAAAAACATAAAACACATTTATTTAAACACACCGCTTATGGGATATTATCACAGTTCAACTTAACTAAATTTGTCTGAGTTACAACACAAGTAATGTTCACACATAGGAATCAACAATAAATAAATAAGTATATATATATATATCTATAAAAAAAATCGTTGGCGCACTTAGTTGGAGCTCATATGCAGTACATAACTTCACGTGTACTCACGGTGTCCTTCCAGAATGTTTCCCCACACTTCTCATTTTCCCCCGTGGTTAAACACAGGAATCTCACTGCTCCGTCTGGGATGACGCCAGCAGCTTCATCTTGATGCAGGATTTATTTGCGTTCCCTTTTTAGTTATTGCCTCCTGTGATATTTCTGACACTGCTTATTTGCATTTTCTCCTTCTGGGATAAATTATGTCAGACGTGTTGCGTGCCTGCTTGGCGCACGAGACCCTTCCCGCTCTCCTGCGGCGCTGAAAGCCGCATGCGCACTTAGCTTCAAGTAAACACTTCTCAGTTTACTATTATACCCAACTAGGAAGGTGCTACACCTGTATAGTACATTTCGGAAAATATTGTGGCACGGATGCAACATTATTCATATTATTCATATTCATTTGCATACCATCTTTCGGTTGTAATCAGTGACTGCGTGTTTTTTTTGCCCAGTCTCCACATGTTGCTGAATGGTGGTGTTTCTTTTGTACTCCAGGACATGCAGGGGAAAGAATAGTACAGAGAGGTCAGTTCCATGCTACATGCAATCATCAAATTCAAATGTTAACAGTTCCCACACACCCAAGGACTGTCCTTCCTACATTTACGACGTGTACCTGTTGCAATGTACACACTTCTCTATATGCTGTGGTTCCTATTACACACCTGTGTGCAATCAAGTGGCAGTGATATACGAATAAGGCAGATTCACCAACGTTTGTCTGTCACCTTTTATCCATCTAGATCAGAGAATTTCCAGTTCCATTGTCACAAAACACCACTCACATCTACAGTTGTTCCCAGTTTCAGATAAAACTCACAGCATCAGATCCCTTGGGGGGGGGGGGGGGGTTGCGCGCGGTAGTATGTATCGTGATTGTGACTGAGAGAATAAAAGTGAAAAAAAACATCTTTTACAAAGACTATAAATGTACAGTGGCTGTTACAGACGCAAATCAAATGTATGTATTTATTGTATAATATTAACAATAAGAGCAGCTCACTACTCAAAACGGTAATTGAACTGGGAGATTCTTGATTACAAATCAGCAATTCTTACTGCTGTGCCACGGAAACTGTTGTATCATCCTTGAATCTTTTGTGAAAGTGTTTATTTGATCTTTGGACTTCAGGCTTCACACATTATATAGTTTATGTTTACATTTTGTCATTTATTACTAAAATATGAAAAACGTTTCTGTTTTAATGATGTTTTTATGCAGATTATTGTAGAAACAGAACACACATGAAATGCATGTTTTCCAAATAATGATCTATTATTTTCACTCTAAAACTCCAGCACTTCACTCCCAGATAATCAAGGCTGGAACAGGGACAACTTTATGCCCGTTCTGCGGTGGTGGGGGGATGGAAACTGCTTGCTGCTTGTTTTGATCGGCACATTTACAAGACAAAAGATGCTGATGGAGAGGTGCAAACGGATTTATGGTGGGCCGAATTTAGAAGTTTTTTCGTAGGGTTTGGTAATTCTAGTGTTAACAGAGTAAAATTTAATAGAAACATCACAAATTCTGATGATTTAATTTTCAATCCTTTTTTAAATTCATTGCAATTTTAAAACTTCCATAGAGAATAAAGTGTATTATTATTATTATTTAAAAAATGAATTTAGGAATATTATTTCAGAATTTTATAAAACAAGCTTCATTTTGTAGTTTTAACACTGCTTTACATAAATTATCAGATATTGCAGAACATCCCTAGGTTGTTAGCTATTAGTTGTTCACTGAAGAAGGCCCATTTCTAATATTCTGATATTTCCTTTTATTCAGTTACCGTTAACCTAAACTTTAAATTTAAACATCTGCCAGTTTACAGCTTACCTTTGCGCCATTTTAGGTCATTCATTGCATTTCAGCTAATTAAATCTGAAGAGAAACTGGAAAAACTGAAGTGTTCTAAAACTTTTTACTGGTAGTGTATATCAACTGGTTCAGTCCCATGTGCTCCTGTTAATGCAACATGGTAAATGGAAGAAATCTATCAGAATAGCTTACTTTAATCATCTGTGTTTATTTACATATAATGCCTGTGCAAAGACTTCAGTTACACCAATCACCACACAGATAAACAGTATATTCTAGAAGTACCCCTCTGCCATTAGGTATTATGTAAAGTCCCAAAATTGTTAATTATTAAAAGCTATGGGTAAGTATATGGTTAAAAAAAATAAGATCTCTTACAGTATATGTAAACTGTTATCATATTTAAATGTACTGGTACTACAGTTTTTACCCATTGCTTGAACACTATAGACACATGCTTAAATCAAAGTAACATAACTTGAAGTTGTTGTTACTATACCTTAAACAAAGTGTAACCATACCTTAAAGAAAAGTGCTGCTTTGCACTTTAGTTGCAATTCTGCAACACACTCGCTTCTTTCTACAACACACTTGCTCCTGCACACTACACACTATTTCATACATAAGACACTTCATTCAACAATGAAATCTCAGGGTACCATTGGGAAAACACATCTATTCAAAATACAAAACACACTGGGTAATTGAAAATACTTAGACAAACACCTGATAATACTTACTTACAAAATGGAACACCAATCAGCCAGCTAAAAAAAGACCTCACTTAAGCCATTTTATTAGTTATTTTGATAACTTTGCAAGCATGGAAGCAGGGAGAGCTAGAGGCAGAGGTAGAGGAAGAGGAAGACAAAGAGAGAGAGGAAGACGTGGTCGAAGAGGCCATGCAAGGACCATTATTTCTGATGACATAAGAGCAACTTTGGTGGACCATGTCATAAACCATGGCCTGACTATGAGGGAAGCTGGGCAGAGAATCCCCCCTAATCTAAGCCGTTTCACAGTTTCATCCATAATAAGGACATTCCAACTGGAAAACAGGTATGTCTTCAACTCTCTTCTTTACTCAGACTGTATCTAGAGTATTTACAGTACTGTACCATATCACATTGCTATATCACATGTACTGTATTTCAGGGTGGCTAATGCTCCTTCTCGAACAAAAGTGGTAGTTTTGTGAAACATACGATGATAACGTGTTGAGATGTTTCAGTACTGTGTATGGTATACACAGTAAAGTACAGTATATACAGTACTGTAAAAAAGAAGCAAACCAATAACAATTTGTGGTTGCATTTTTCTACAGAATGGCTAGAAGACCTACTGAGGGTGGACGCCAACGCCTGTTCACCCAACAGCAGCAACTTGCCATTGTGAACCTAGTCAGAGCAAACAATGCAATCCGTTTCCACCAGCTACAGCAACAAATACTTGAAGACAGACAGGTATTCAACAACATAAATCAAGTAAGCATTACCACTATCAGACACATTTTGGTAAAGCACAACATGACCATGAAGCAACTGTACAGGGTCCCATTTGAGAGGAACAGTGTCAGGGTCAAAGGACTTCGACATGAATACAGTATGTACAGGTAAGTGTTACAGTCCTTTACATTTACAATACAGAATGGGTGCAGGGGAGCGGGGGAAATATCACATTGTGTGCCGCCATAAGCCTCCGAGGGCTACTGCACCATCATTCCAAACTGGGTCCCCATAATGCGCAACACATAATCACATTTCTAGATGCACTTCATGATGCAGTTGTACAGGACAGACCAGAACAACCCAGGTTTGTTGTTGTCTGGGATAATGTCAGTTTCCATCGGGCTGCTATCGTCCGGAACTAGTTCACCAACCATGACCAATTTGAAGTTGTGTATTTGCCCCCTTACTCGCCATTTCTCAACCCTATAGAAGAGTTTTTTTCCGCTTGGAGATGGCGCGTATATGACCGCCAACTACATGCCAGCATGCCTCTTCTGCAGGCAATGGAACAGGCCTGCGGAGACATTGAGGTAAGGTCAATCCATGGATGGATTCGGCACACAAGGGAATATTTTTCCCGATGC
Organism: Polypterus bichir lapradei; assembly: GCA_026402145.1. Classification (NCBI taxonomy): domain Eukaryota; kingdom Metazoa; phylum Chordata; class Cladistia; order Polypteriformes; family Polypteridae; genus Polypterus; species Polypterus bichir. Next base: position 35,360,021 of record JANRMT010061414.1, on the reverse strand, counting down.
TTAGCGAGAGAAGACATTGCTTGTGATGTTGATGAGATCCTGTGGCCAGACCCCAACAGACAGCAGGATCCATAAGGCCACTTATGCACAATTATGTTTTTCTGTGTTTACAATAGTGTATTGTTTGTTTTATTTTTGCTTTAACTGAATTTACTGTATTGTAAAGTACATGACTGTAATGTACAGTATTTAGTATTTCATTTTTTGGGTGTTGTGAAAACGTGCCTTCTGTGGAACTGAATAAAAACAGTGCAAACAAATGCCTGCAGTGTTGTATATAGAGTAGACTAGTGTGTTGCTGCTGATTTGAAAGTGTATTCATATGATGCAAGTGGGTATCATTATGTCATTAGAATGACATTTTGACAAAGGATCGTTAGGTTTTGATAGCAGAGTTTCAATTTGACATAGATGTGAATGGTTTATTTCCCAGTGTTGTTTCTTATTTACTTGTGTGTAGAGTTTTGACATGATGAGCCAAGTTTTGCAAAACGTGTTCAAGCAAAGGGCAAAAACTGTAATAAAGTTTGAATGTCCAAGTTTAACACAGACGGTTTCAGGTGATTGTTTCGTTTTCACTCACAGTTCCTTCCTCTTGTTCTCTCAGAATTAACATCATCTCAAAAGTCATTAGATCTTGGTTCGAAAGGAGAATTCAATATAATTCAATCTTCTTGACATAAAGACAGCTATAATAAGAATACCAGCTGCTTTTATAAACAAGTCCTGGTGCCACGTAGAAATATAATTTTGATTATTGTTGAAGAACAATATTTTAATACTAGCCATGTGCGCCCAACTACGTTGCGCGTGTTAAAGTTGTCTGTGAAGGGCTCCCTGTTTAAACGCGGCTGCCAGTCGTGAACTGGGCCCTTCATCGCACAGCATTATGATTTTTTATAAGGGAAACAAAATTACAAAAGAAAACCCTTGGATATTGATTCGATAGGAACGGCCTATTCGGAATCACTGTCCGAATCATAATTATGTGGTGGTGTAGGAGCATTTCTGCTTCTGTCCGTTCACAGTCCGTCTCGTTTTCACGACGTTGTCGTTTCCTCTCACGATCTCTTCTCAACCTTTCTCCAGTCTCGCAGGTTGCTTTGTGGCAATCCAAAGAGTAAGGCAATATACACGGAGCAATGGTTATAAAAGGGGGACACATAGGTATCCAGGCTCTTTAAAGAATAAATAGGGATTACTTCACTGACATGTGAGCTAGCCACGGTACAACTGTGAGACGTGCAGCACTCTCCGGCTACAACGTAACAATAATAATTTCCGGAACGTGCTGTTACGTTGTCATTCATTTTACCCACTGTCTTTCTTTCATTCATATGTTGCGTAGGCACGTACCTTTTATCTTCGGCAATCTTATTCGCTAACCAGCGTAACACTGTACACCACCCCTTTCGTTATTCCGGCACATTGTTGACATCCGTGAGTAATAACAACGTACTAAACTGGAAGGTGGTCTACGCATGCGTGGAATTCGCGGACAAACAAAGATCAAGATCTAAATGAAGATCTCTTTAGTTAATTTAAAGCACAACAATTTGTTTAGTTTGAATGTCTGTGTTTTGAGGTGTGACTGGAGTACTACAGTCTTCAGTAGTATAACCCTGGAGGAGATTCTTAATGCAATGCCTATGTTTTAGCTGTCTCTCTACTGCCATCTAGTGCTTCTAATTCATTCGCGGACAAACAAAGATCAAGATCCAAATGAAGATTATATATACAGATTAAAGGATGTAGCTTAGAAATTTTCATTTCTAACAATAATTCTTGCAGCAATTCCTCCTGTAATGGGGTGGTTGTGGAAGTTTAAATTTAAGAGTTAACTTAGGCAGAAATAGCAAGCCCTACACCACCCTTTGGGCAAACCTGGATAAGCATTTTTATCTACAGACAAGGTAATTACCATTAAACACCAACTGGGGTTATGCCCAATACAAATGGAGTCCTCTTTGCAGATTAGGCAGTTTTGGGAGAGCTTATAAAAAAGGTAACAGTGGTTTGTACATGCAGTTAAATTAACATAGGTTTAGTAGTTTCCAAAGAAGGCACACTAACTATGACTTAACGTTGACCCAATTTTCCAATTTAACCCTGTCTTATTAATTGTATAATCATGTGTGTGATATTGGTATTACATTTTTCCCTTCTGTACATCTCAGACATGTGTCCCTTAACTTAACAAGTTCTAAATGTGGTGATTGTCAACAACTACCTAATAAATTTCATTTTTTTCTCCTGTGTTACAGTAACTGTTTTATTTACTTATTTTTCAATTAATATTAGTGATATTAGTTTAAAAAAAGTACCTATTTTTTACCATTTAATATGTACAATTTAATAGTACTATTGGTAGTGACACAGACAGTGTAATTATTTCAAATACTTCAAAAGTTATTAGTTTATGCTTCCAATGAGCCATACAAGGGTGACAAGAGATAGAGTTAGCAACCTTTGCTTTTGAATGACTCTCCTAAGTGTTAATATTTGGTAGACCCTCAAGTAGGACAGCTGATGTTTAGGCCGTATCATCAGCTAAATTTTGTTTCCCAATCGGCTGCTCTTCTTTCCTCATTAGGTGAAATGAAATGCACCCCTTACTTATGTGGCTTCCCCTCATAACTCTTTCATCAGCCAGGGCTTGGGCCAAGTTGACCCAAATACAAATGCTAAGAAAATATGTTATGGTCTCTAGGTTCCCTGAATGGCTGCTGGTTGTCCCTTGATGTCCCTACTCTCCTTTCAGAGGTACAGCCTCTCTGCACCTTTTGCCAGGACTGTGTCTGACCACCATTCTTCTGATAGGTTCACTGACACAGACCACCAGAAGCTGTGCGGGATCTATGCCATTTTTCCACACTTCTGGTACACAAACTAATCTAAAATTTTCTCCTGCTAGTCATCTTATCTCCATTCTTATGTCTTTCATCTCTTCAGTCAGTCTATCCATAGTTTTATACAGAGTCCCATTATCAGTAAAAAAGTTAACACTAGCCACTGCTCCCTCAGTCATGTTGACTGTGCCAGCATAATAGTTTAAATATTCCACTTTAATCATCCCCCTAGCATTCTCATACCAACCTTCAATGACCAATTTCTCCTACATATATGTTACACCTAAGTTTTGGAATTTCTCTCTGAGGGCAGGGTCCAGACCAGCAATAAATCTGTGAATTGTATCTGCTGTTTTAGCAGTCTCTCCATAGTCCAGGGAAGCCTCCTCGACCAGCCTGCTAATTTCAGTTGCATAGACTTCCAAGCTCTAAAGCTGTTCATGCAGGCTGGCCAGAAGACTGCCTCTAAAACAATCCATCTATTATTTAAGCCCAAATGTTTCTTTAAGTTTCTGTTTCACAGCCTGAGTGTCAGACTTGACTATAGTATGAAGGCCGTGACACAGTAAAAATGCTGCATTAGTTAGTAGAGTTGATCAAATCCATGGTAATTTATATTATTGATAACTGACACCCTCCCGCCCCATTAAGGCTCTGATTGCTACATCAACCTACCTTGCCTAGAACAGAAAACTCTGTATATCTTCACAAAGCTCAGTTTTCATTTTGCTATAACCATGGTTTGTCATGATGAAAATCAGAATCAGAAGGAGGTTCATTTTTACACCACGTTTATATTGTTTATCTGTATTTAATAATGACATTATAATTTACCTTTAACCCCTGCCACCAATGTAAGAGCTTCTGTGGGTTGGCTTAGACATTGGTCACGCGTAAAGTAATGGAGCACAGCAGACTGGTATGGAGAGTACTCTGAATTTATTGCCAGTTAGTTCATACAAAAAAGGGGTACTGGAGGGTGTGTTCCAACTACAGAGGGATCACACTCTCAGCCTCCCTGGAAAAGTCTATTCGGGGGTTATGGAGAGGAGGGTCCATCGGATAGTCGAACCTCGGATTCAGGAGGAACAGTGTGGTTTTCGTCCTGGTCGCGGAACAGTGGACCAGCTCTACAACAACAACAACATTTATTTATATAGCACATTTTCATACAAACAGTAGCTCAAAGATTCCTTAGCAGAATCCTGGAGGGTGCATGGGAGTTTGCCCAATCAGTCTACATATGTTTTGTGGACTTGGAAAAGGTGTTCGATCGTGTCCCTCGGGGAATCCTGTGGGGGGTGCTCCGGGAGTATGGGGTACCGGAACCCCTGATAAGGGCTGTTCGGTCCCTGTACAACCGGCGTCAGAGCTTGGTCCGCATTGCCGGCAGTAAGTCGAGCCCGTTTCCAGTGAGAGTTGGACTCCGCCAGGGCTGCCCTTTGTCACCGATTCTGTTCATAACTTTTATGGACAGAATTTCTAGGCGCAGCCAGAGTGTTGAAGGGGTCCGGTTTGGTGGACTCAGGATTGGGTCACTGCTTTTTGCAGATGATGTTGTTCTGTTTGCTTCGTCAGGCCGTGATCTTCAGCTCTGTCTGGAGCGGTTCGCAGCTGAGTGTAAAGCGGCTGGGATGAGAATCAGCACCTCCAAATCCGAGACCATGGTCTTCAGCCGGAAAAGGGTGGAGTGCCCTCTCAGGGTTGGGGGGGAGATCCTGCCCCAAGTGGAGGAGTTCAAGTATCTCGGGGTCTTGTACACGAGTGAGGGAAGAATGGACCATGAGATTGACAGGCGGATCGGTGCGGCATCCGCAGTGATGCGGGCTCTGCATCGGTCTGTCGTGGTGAAAAAGGAGCTGAGCCGTAAGGCAAAGCTCTCAATTTACCAGTCGATCTACATTCCTACCCTCACCTATGGTCATGAGCTATGGGTAGTGATCGAAAGAACGAGATTGCGAATACAAGCGGCTGAAATGAGTTTCCTCCGCAGGGTGTCTGGGCTTTCCCTTAAAGATAGGGTGAGAAGCTCAGTCATCCGAGAGGGGCTCAGAGTAGAGCCGCTGCTCCTCCGCATCGAGAGGAGTCAGATGAGGTGGCTCGGGCATCTGATCAGGATGCCTCCTGGAAGCCTCCCTGGTGAGGTGTTCCGGGCACGTCCAACCGGGAGGAGGCCACCGGGGAAGACCCAGGACACGCTGGAGGGACTATGTCTCCCGGCTGGCCTGGGAACACCTTGGGATTCTCCCGGAAGAGCTGGAAGAAGTGGCCGGGGAGAGGGAAGTCTAGGCCTCTCTGCTTAAGCTGCTACCCCCGCGACCCGACCCCAGATAAGCGGAAGAGGATGGATGGATAGTTCATACATATAAACTCCAGAACACTCCCTCTTTCCTATGGCATCCTCATTAGGACAAAATACTCTCAGTAGGCAGCCAAATAAGGTAAACTCTTTAATGAAAACTACATTGCAGGTGGCCCTGTTACACTGTCATTCTTATCAAATTTCCCTTAATGTTAAAACTTAAACAGTACATTGTAATATTAAAAATAATCAATCACGATTAAAGTGGACTGACTTTTACTAGTAATGTTACAAGTGCTGATTTTGTGATAGTTCCAAGTGTAGTACTAAATGTAGTAGTTGTTGTGTTAAATTTTGATGAACTGTAGGAGGTGGGGGTGGCATGGTGGCACAGTGGTAGCACTGCTGCCTTACAGTTAGGAGACCCAGGTTCGCTTCCCGGGTCCTCCCTGCGTGGAGCTTGCATGCTCTCCCTGTGTCTGCATGGGTTTCCTCCAGGTGCTCCGGTTTCCTCCCACAGTCCAAAGACATGCAGGTTAGGTGCATTGGCGATCCTAAATTGTCTCTAGTGTGTGCTTGGTGTGTGTGTCCTGCGGTGGGCTGGCGCCCTGCCCAGGGTTTGTTTCCTGCCTTGTGCCCTGTGTTGGCTGGGATTGGCTCCAGCAGACCCCCGTGACCCTGTAGTTAGGATATAGCAGGTTAGATAATGGATGGATGGACTTTTACTGATAATGTTACAAGTGCAGATTTTGTGATAGTTCCAAGTGTACTACTAAATGTAGTAGTTGTTGTGTTAAATTTTGATAAACTGTAGGAGGTGGGGGTGGCACAGTGGTAGCGCTGCTGCCTCACAGTTAGGAAACCTGGGTTCGCTTCCTGGGTCCTCCCTGCGTGGAGTTTGTATGTTCTCCCTGTGTCTGCATGGGTTTCCTCCGGGTGCTCCAGTTTCCTTCCACAGTCCAAAGACATGCAGGTTAGGTGCATTCACAATCTTAAATTGTCCCTAGTGTGTGCTTGGTGTGTGTGTGTGTGTGTCCTGCGGTGGGCTGGCACCCTACCCAGGGTTTGTTCCTGCTTTGTGCTCTGTGTTGGGTGGGATTGGTTCCAGCAGACCCCCCTGACCCTGTGTTAGGATATAGCAGGTTATATAATGACTGACTGACTGTAGGAGGTGGGTAGTGGGCACAGTCAAAATTACATACAAAAATTAATCCTTAAAGGTGACTTTGTCATTCTCTTACACAAAGTGTCAATGGGCCTAAAGCATGAGGTAGATCTAAATTTATTTACTCTCACAGATTGTTTTTGTGCTAGGTACCAACCATGTTATATTAATCACATTTTCTAAGCTATTTACTACTATATTATATTATCCCCATTGGTGTATAAGTTAACTAAAAAATAAAGTAATCACTCACCATTTCCATAAAAACAATGCTTACAAATATTCAGTAAGTACATGATGCTCATGTAAAGAGTTTAATTTCCTTGTTCTGCCTGCAGATATTTCCTCAAACGTCTCACCATATAAAAAAACAAAGCAACACCTTTCAGCAGCATTTTCACCTTTCATTACTTTCAAACGATCTCTCAGTCTCCCTCCCACCCTTCTCACGTGTGTGTTCTCACCTAACCAAGCCTAACTAGTGCCTAACTAGTCAATCAATCACTCCCATTACAGTGTTTGATAGTATCTTTCAGGGGCCTATTCCAGAAACCAGGATGTGTGAAATCCAGTTACAGTAAGTCAAAATTTACAGCAATTGTGTTAGTTCCCTTTCTAGAAAAACCTGGACTTGGCCAAACCTGTGTTTCTGGAACAGATTAAGGTAGAATTGCATGATCTGTGTGTCCTAAAATATGGATAACTAGCTAATTCTGATTTTGTGAATGGGCTTAGAATTTGCCTGTTGCAAAAAGAAAGTTTTGATGAAATCCAGGTCTGTTGCTGGGCAACAAAAGCTTTAAAACTAACTTGCAAAAGAGCAAGAAGGATTAATGATTTGCTGCCTCAGTAATTAAACAGCAGAGCATCCAATCATAAGACCAAAGTCTGCAAATGTAAGTCTGAAATGCTGATCCCAGCTGCACTATTTAGAAAGCAGAAAAAATGACAACATTTTGAAAATGTCATGCCCTTTCTGAACAGTCAACACGAAACAACAACAACAACAATATTTATTTACATAGCACATTTTCATACAACATTGTAGCTTACAGTGCTTTACAAGATAATGAGAAAGTTACAAGAAAAGAAAAACAATCAAGATTAGGAAATAATATTAAAGAATAAGTAACACCAAAACAAAGTAAGGTCAGATGGCCAGGAGGACAGAAAAAAAAAACCCACTTATGCTGGAGAAAACAAAAAAAAACAAAATCTACAGGGTTTCCAAAGCCAAAAGACCACTTAGCCCCCACTGGGAATCTCTTTCACCAAGTAATGCCCACAAAAAAGTAATTAGATTGCGATCAGACATTCTGACATGCCCAGAAAAGGGTCTGCATGAACATTACCTTTTGATATCCGAGGCATTAATATAACTGATCAGCCTTCTAAACCATGACATATTTAGTATCACACATTGTGGCTTTCAGCTGACAAAGATGCAGATCATGGATAATTCATTCCTTTTTTTTGGTAAAGGGCAGTTTTCTTCACAACATTGGAGGTGCTGCACATAACAGTAAAGCAAATGCAAAACTGCAGTTAACTTTGAAGTAGTGCCTGCTTACTGTGATGATGTGGGTTTTGCTCCATGCCCCCATCGCTGTTCGAGAGCCCTTGAATCCAACACCGTCGGTAATGTCACCAATGAGCTAGACAGTGGAGGCAATAACAAGTGAGCAAGGGGATGGTTCAAAAAGTGCAAAGTGCTTTTATTAAAATAGACAACAAATCAAAAACAAAAATATTCAAAGTGTCCATAAAGTGCAGTGCTTCAAAAATCTTCTTTAAATAAATAATCCATAAGAAAACGTGGAGGTTTAAAAATACACAAAAACAATCCTTTTTAAAACGAGGTTAAAACGTTCCTTAGGAAGCAGTTTTTAAAACTAATGATAGTTCCAAGCCTGGTGCTTCTTTTTTGTTAGCGTCTCACCTGCTTCTCCTGCTTGGGCTTAGCAGCAGGCGAGACGCTCTCTGCAGCTGCCCTTTTCAACTCACACACAGTTCTGGAGACCTCCTGGCTTCAGTCTGGCACTCATCCCAGGCCTGGACTCCTTAGTTTCCAGGACGTTCACACCAAGGACTGCAACACCAAGCCTCGCAACTCCCGCTGCCTTTCCGGCCTTTCGCGGCCAGTCGCCTTTCACTGGTCACTCCCGCTACCTAATCGCACAGCAGGAGCGACTTCAACTCCAACTCCTGGGTGTCGGCCTAATACCCAACTTCCTCGCAGCTGCCCACCAGCGCTCGTTCACTTGCTCACACGCTCCTTGTCTCTCTCTCTTGCACCGACTTGCTCCCTCGTTCCCTGTAACCTCCGTCCTTTTCGTTTCCTTATTTCTCCTTCTCCCAACCGACTCGTGCTTCTTTTATATTACGAGGGGCCATAGCAGCTGCAGCACATTAGCCACGGGAACAATCATGAATGTGGGCAGTTCCTCACCTGTGCACTAGGTGAGAAATGCCCACACCGTAGATCGCCCCGTGGCTTGCTATGGCCACCACACCCCCTCACTAAGCCGCTGCGAGTGCGGTGATTATTTATTTAAAAAAACGGCCTTTGCTGAGCGAGCTGTGGACCCATAACACCACACTTACACACACACACACACATACACATGGGCTGTCCTTCCGAGACAAAAATAAATAACAACCATCTAAGAGGAATTCCACAGAATTGCAAGTAGGGCAGTCAAATTTAAACAACTGTGGTATTTCTGAGCAGTTGTGGAACAAGCTGCCCAACTTCATTCCTTCTGCATAGTTCCTTATGTTTTAAATAAATGACTCTCCTCTTCATCAGATTTTATACCCAATATGCTTATTAACACAGTTTTGATTTGGGGTTCTGTAATGGAATAAGGGAATAATATTACTTCTACATTGTATTGTATTTAGCTGATGGTTTTTACGAATGATGCACAATATCAAATACTCAGTACAAATATCAATGTGTCCTCTTATCCATTCTTAAAATAATACAAGATGCCATACAGATAGCTACTGTGCAAATGTTGAGGTCAAGTATCTGGGGCTTCACATTTGAACAGGGTAATTTACCATTTGTGGCCACTGCGAGTCTTTTGTTGTATGTTTGTACATGCCAATAATGAACCTTTGCTTTCTATTGTCACATAATTACAAAACAGTGTTCAGTGCAGGCGCGGTAACCTTCAATACCTCTTAGTAATGATTAGAATAGATCCATGTATGCTGAAAACACAAATTGCATGGATCTTACTTACACTTTTTGATTAAATTAAAACTGCAAAAACAGAATACAATCCTTACCTGAGGGCATATAGCATTTTAAGAAAAGTAGGTATCGTAAGAGTTACATTTCAGACCGTGCAACAATTTACCACACAAAGTTTACACAGATTTCACTGATTAACTGCTTTATGCATTCATTCTTTCAGTTGTTCCTCTTTTGTTGATGCCAGTAACCTTCAAGCACTGCACCCAGCACCTCCAGCTCTGGTGGCAAAAAGGCTGTTCCCTCGATTTCTTAGACTTGTATCCATGGTTGATCGGCAGTTCAGTGTTCAACTCATAATAGCTTGTAAATATTGCTGTGAACGTGCATTAATTTGTGTGAGAAGATTGAAATCGAGTGCTAATACACTAGTGCAAAGCTGAGTTAAAGCCAATCAAACTTCTTTCTGAGGTCCAGGATTATCTAATTGCTACTTCTGGACTCCTGATCACCATACTTTCAGTTTTATCATTAATCACCTTCTGCTTTTGTTATGGAAACTGCACTGAGTATAAAAAACTTTATAATCCCATTTGTTTTGAATCAGTGGCCATACCTATTGACTTCGCAAATGCTTCTATAGCTAAAATTTCCCTTTTTTAAATGTTCCAATTTGCATAAATTTTTAAGTTACTTTTCCCCCTTTTTAATTAATTTACTTATTTCCCCTAAAAGCAGTCGACAAGTCCAATTGTGACTTCTACATAAAATAGAATTAATTACAATGATGATTTAGACAAGTGTAGTAATAACTCAAAATACAAAGCAGTAGTCCTTTAAAAATCCTACTTTCTTATATAAGGCTATTATTTTTTCTATTAATTATGTCCTCTGATCATTGTTCTTTCTGCACAGTTTTATTTTTTGCTTCTTCCTGTTTCTCCTTCTCCAGCCAGCCTCACTAATTGTTTATTTTTAATTAGAAACAGATTATTAATTAAATTTAAAAGAAAAAGTAGATTCCAAGAAAAAAGTCATATACATATAATAACTATGAAGCATTTCAATTACATCAATCAGCTTACAGATAAATTATATATTCTAGAAACACCCCAAAAACAGTCCCAAAATAGTACATTACAAAGAGTTATAAGTAAACTAGACATTAAGCCCATTACAATAACGGGCGCTAGAACAGTAGTGCATAAACATTAGTAGGAACAGTCTATATTAAATGGCAAGGGACCTTGTATGTGGCTGTAATATGCGTCACTGTATTGTGTGCCTTTAATTTTTCTCTCGCAGTAATACAGGCTTGTATTTCCGTAAAATGCCTGTCATTTTCTCTGACAGTAATACAGTGGAACCTTGGTTCAAGACCATAATTCGTTCCAAAACTCTGGTCAAAACCCGATTTGGTCGTGAACCGAAGTAATTTCCCCCATAGGATTGTATGTAAATACAATGAATCCGTTCCAGACCGTACGAACTGTATGTACATATATAGTTTTTTAAGCTTTTAAGCACAAATATAGTTAATTACACCATAGAATGCACAGCATAATAGTAAACTAAACATAAAAACGTTGAATAACACTGAGAATACCTTGAACAACAGAGAAAACTAACACTGCAAGAGTTTGCGCTATAGCGCCACGAACCGCTCGCTAAAAACACTTTTTTTAATGAGTTTTAAGCACAGGGAAAAAAAATGAACATTTGAAAAATCTGTAATTTAATAAACAACCAAGAAAAGTAACATTGCAACAATGCACGCGCGTGCTTGTGTGGGTGTGTGTGTGTCTCGCGCGTGCGTGCGCCTGTGTGTGTGTCGTGCGTGTGTGTGTGTGCCTCTCTCTCTGCACAGGGAATGCACAGGGAAAGACTGAACACGTGAGGCCCCGCGCATGTGCACTTCACCAGAAGACACACACACGGACACCTGGACGCACACAGGGGTTTTATTAAAGAGGATACATGGTTAAAAGAAAGAAGATTTCTCATATGTACACTGTTATCAGGGAACAAAATATAAATTAAAGTCAAACATCACATATAATCTTATTTTATAATTTAAATCTACTGGTACAAATTAAGACAGTAGGTCTTAGCAGTTTCAACCACTTTTATTCTTTTCTCTTACAGTAATAATTTTTTTTTTAACAAAAAACAATGCTAAAGCTCAAACACAGATATATAATTCTAATAAAACTGCTGGATAAATACGTAAAAGTTGACTGAGTCTAGTTTTCTATAAATATCAGAACAGCTGGTGGTATCTTGTCAGTTTGATGCATGTATCAATTGTTCCAGAAAGACTAGGAATCGTGCTGATTTGGAACTTGTGTCTTGAAAACAAAACAGGAAAAAATCAGTGTTTCTTTATTGTAATATATAAGCCTAACCCTAATTATCACATTCTTTTGTGATTGCTACAACTAAGCTCGCTGTGGATGCAGTCAGATATAAAAGAGATCATTAAGGAAGTACTTGAACGAAGGAAAATATCTTTTTTTGCCAATAATAGGGTACTTTATGTACACAGATAATCCTTTCTGTATCATACTGTAGCCATAAGAATATTGTCAAAATGAATATTCTCTTAAAGCACCAATATCCTTTTTAGAGCATCCATATATATTTTAATAAAACCTTCTTTAAGAAGTTAGACTGAGTTGTAACCTCATTTGCTGCAATCTGGAATTTAAAATGGTTACACATTAAAAAGCCAACTCTAGAGAGATATAAAGTTGAACGCGACACAATACAACCTAACTTTCAGTTATACTACAGAGTTGCAAATATTTGTAAAGCAAAACACTGGAAATTGAAAGACATCAATGCATCCTCACTTGCTTGTTTAGCCATTGCTCAAAACCATCATCTATTAATGACTGTCAGTTTTACGCAATCCAGTGGTTCACAATTTATTAAAGATATGGAACCAACATTGGACACATTATTACTGATAAACTTAATCACTTATTTCAGTTTTCTTTAACTTACTCAGTATGTCATCTGAGAAAATCGCTATGTATCATGACATTTATAGATGTCTGTATTGATTATGTATTTGCAATCTTTGAACTGTTATCCTTCAAATATAACCGTCCAGAAAGACTTTTTCCGCAAAATACAAATAAGTAATGTAATCAAAACCAACCTATTATACTTTCTTTATCTTTTAATATTTATCTTTAACCTTTACCTTATCAGGTGTGGTAATCTAGGGGGCATAGCAGCCACTCAACCCGACACAGACAGACTCTGGAGGCACACTGACAAAAGCACAAGCTTTTTATTTTGTTTTCTTCACTTGTGGGCAACGTCTTCCTCATTCCCACAATTACAACACAGTCTTAAGCACAAACAGTACACCTTAAACCCAATACTCTTTTCTTTTTTCTTCTCTTTCTTATTCTCATGCAATCCTCCTCTGCAATCTTTGTCTCCCTCCTCCTGACTTTGGCTCACCGAGTAATGTCTGCTGACCCCTTATATATGGCACCCGGAAGTGCTTCAGGTGCCCGCTGCCCCACTTCCGGGTTTGGTGGAATATCCACCCACATGGGCTCAGGAACAGCTGCAGCTCCCCATGGTGGTGCTACTGGATCCCAACAGAGCTGTATCCAACTCCATCTGCCATGAAGCCCTGTGGGATTCCGAGGCACCAATGCCACCTAGCGTTCTGGGTAGGTAATGCTCTGTCCACATGTTCCATCCACGACACTGGCTTAAACGAAGTGGTGAGGCGGCCTTTTGCTGTTATGCGCCTAAAATGTACAGTGCATCCGGAAAGTATTCACAGCGCATCACTTTTTCCACATTTTGTTATGTTGTAGCCTTATTCCAAAATGGATTAAATTCATTTTTTTCCTCAGAATTCTACACACAACACCCCATAATGACAACGTGAAAAAAGTTTACTTGAGATTTTTGCAAATTTATTAAAAATAAAAAAATTAGGAAAGCACATGTACATAAGTATTCACAGCCTTTGCCATGAAGCTCAAAATTGAGCTCAGGTGCATCCTGTTTCCCCTGATCATCCTTGAGATGTTTCTGCAGCTTAATTGGAGTCCACCTGTGGTAAATTCAGTTGATTGGACATGATTTGGAAAGGCACACACCTGTCTATATAAGGTCCCACAGTTGACAGTTCATGTCAGAGCACAAACCAAGCATGAAGTCAAAGGAATTGTCTGTAGACCTCCGAGAAAGGATTGTCTCGAGGCACAAATCTGGGGAAAATTACAGAAAAATTTCTGCTGCTTTGAAGGTCCCAATGAGCATAGTGGCCTTCATCATCCGTAAGTGGAAGAAGTTCAAAACCACCAGGACTCTTCCTAGAGCTGGCCAGCCATCTAAACTGAGCGATCGGAGGAGAAGGGCCTTAGTCAGGGAGGTGACCAAGAACCCGATGGTCACTCTGTCAGAGCTCCAGAGGTTCTCTGCGGATCGAGGAAAACCTTCCAGAAGGACAACCATCTCTGCAGCAATCCACCAATCAGGCCTGTATGGTAGAGTAGCCAGACTGAAGCCACTCCTTAGTAAAAGGCACATGGCAGCCCGCCTGGAGTTTGCCAAAAGGCACCTGAAGGACTCTCAGACCATGAGAAACAAAATTCTCTGGTTTGATGAGACAAAGATTGAACTCTTTGGTGTGAATGCCAGGCGTCACGTTTGGAGGAAACCAGGCACCACTCATCACCAGGCCAATACCATCCCTACAGTGAAGCATGGAGGTGGCAGCATCATGCTGTGGGGATGTTTTTCAGCGGCAGGAACTAGGAGACTAGTCAGGATAAAGGGAAAGATGACTGCAGCAATGTACAGAGACATCCTAGATGAAAACCTGCTCCAGAGCGCTCTTGACCTCAGACTGGGCAATGGTTCATCTTTCAGCAGGACAACGACCCTAAGCACACAGCCAAGATATCAAAGGAGTGGCTTCAGGACAACTCTGTGAATGTCCTTGAGTGGCCCAGCCACAGCCCAGACTTGAATCCAATTGAACAACTCTGGAGAGATCTTAAAATGGCTGTGCACCGACGCTTCCCATCCAACCTGATGGAGCTTGAGAGGTGCTGCAAAGAGGAATGGGCGAAACTGGCCAAGGATAGGTGTGCCAAGCTTGTGGCATCATATTAAAAAAGACTTGAGGCTGCAATTGCTGCCAAAGGTGCATCGACAAAGTATTGAGCAAAGGCTGTGAATACTTATGTACAGTACATGTGATTTCTCAGTTTTTTTATTTTTAATAAATTTGCAAAAACCTCAAGTAAACTTTTTTCACATTGTCATTATAGGGTGTTGTGTGTAGAATTCTGAGGGAAAAAATGAATTTAATCCATTTTGGAATAAGGCTGTAACATAACAAAATGTGGAAAAAGTGATGCGCTGTGAATACTTTCCTACGGAAGCCGAGAGAGGACGTGCTATATCGCTATTTCTTTTAATTGTTTTCTCGAGAAAACAGAATAATTTTATCGAGATCTTGAAAAAAACGAACTTTGTTTTCTCGAGATAATGGAATCATTTTATCGCGATCTCGAAGAAACGAAACTTAACCTTTGCTCCTGGCGGGCTTGCTATCATAAATCACAGTATCTGATGACGACGATAGTAACCAGAAACCTCCTGTGATACATACACAAATGTAAGTCTATTTGCATCATGCAATTTTGCCAGCTGTGTAATTAGATGAACTGTTGTATGTCTGCTTTGGTTTGCATTCTGGCAAACTGCAGCGGCTAACAGAGACTGCATTTTTATTCATTCAGCCTCACTATGGATCCGTTCATCATTGCACTGAAAGACAGAGGGATACCGGAGGAGAAACTAAACCAAATGGCACAAGACAAGGTCAATTTTCAAATATCTCCATGCTTTACGTTCGACTTTTATTAAGTTAACTAGCTAAGTGATGACTATACTGAAATGAATTTACCGTAAATCTGTTATGGGAAATATGGTGAATAGGTCATTAAAGATTTGAACAGTGCTGAAAATCATGTGCTGAAAGTCATAACTACTGTCAGTTCCGTCCATGGACGGCAAACTGGAGCAGTAGTGCGTTCCATCATTAAACGCCATGATTTCGAATTTTAGAACGCAAAGTGTCATCCGCCAGACGCATATGGTGTGCAATAGCCTTTACAGTCTGGAGTCATGATATCTCAAAGGCTGCAAAGAATTTAAAAAAAGCATTAGATGGAAATTATATTGTCTCAGCATTTTCTAAGTTTGCTTCTTATGGGAGGAAAAAAGTCGAACAAAAGTTCAAATTTCTACAAAACCACGAATGATACAGAACAAAATGCATATGCAGCCCATGCTAGGATATGTAAAAGATCCCTGGAAAGGTCTGTCAGGCAAAGCTTGACAGTTGTAGGAGAAGAATGATAAAGACATTTTATATGATAATAATAATAATAATCATAATAATAATAATATTGTTATTATAATTCATAATAACAATAATAATAAAGTCATCGTATGTATTATTTGATTAATGATCCTTTTTGGTCAACTATATCTTAAGTAGCATATACGACCCATAGATATCATAAGCCCCTTTCCATCTATCTTCCCTGGTGCTACTCTGCTTCACCTTCATTGTTCTTACTTTTGCCTGGATGTAAACAGATAGTCTGTACAATCTGTCAGCAATGGAGACAAGCCACCTACTTAAATCACAACCACGTAGGCTTCACCACATGCAAACATGTGATATGCCTCACAATCAGAATACAAAAAATATAGGAAAAAGCCAGGCAACAGACAACAAAGATTATGTTAAAAATCTGTAGTCAGATTCCTGGTGTCATATGAAAAAAACACATTTTGAGGAAAATATTTATTTTGGTTTATGTCCAGACTTTACAATTTATTGGTGGTATTCCTTGTACCAATATTGGTGCAGGGTAGAAGGGTATAGGTTTATGGGGCATTGGTACTCCTTTTGGAACAGATGGGACCTGTTCCGCCATGACGGGTTACATCTGAACTGGAGGGGCACCAATGTATTGGGGAGGCGTATGTGTAGGCTTGTCGAGGATTGTTTAAACTAGGGAATGGGGGGGCAGGGAGTTTAGGACAGGCCAGATTTAGATCTATACATGGAAGAACAAACAATGGTGTAAAAAAAAAAGCTTAGTAATGTACATTTTAAGCAAACATTTAAATATAGAAGGAGTAACACATTAAAAATAGCTTGCCTTAATGCTAGAAGTATCAAAAATAAGGTAAGTGAGTTGGAGTTGTATGTAGCAGAGCATAATTATGATATTATAGCAATAACTGAAACCTGGCTAAATAACAAAGATGGGGATGAGTGTAACATAGAGGGATACACATTTTTTAGGAAGGATAGACAGAAGAGAAAAGGAGGTTTGGTTGGTGTTTATGCCAAACAGAATTTAAATGTAAGTCCTCTTTAGTTGGATGATGAGCCCCATCTTAGTGAGGACATGTGGCTTCGCCTGGAAAATATTAGGGAAAGAGGTCTTATTTTAGGAGTGTGTTATAGACCACCCAATTCAGACAGTAATTTCAACACACATCTTTATAGTAATATCAAAAAGGCAAGTTTACAGGGGGATATTATAGTCATGGGGGACTTTAACTATCCAAATATTAACTGGGATAACCTTGCAGATGGAGGAGCACAAGAGCAGGAGTTTTTAGAAGTAATCAGTGACTGTTTTTTAACACAGCATGTTAAAGCACCAGAAGAGGGAGGTCGTGTTTTACTAACATGCTGGAATTCTATGAGGAGGCAACAAAAGGTTATGATCAAAGTGGAGCAGATGATATTATTTATCTGGACTTTCAGAAAGCATTTGATAAGGTGCCATATGAGAGGTTGGGCATCAAATTAAAAGAAGTGGGAGTTCAGGGTGATGTTTTTAGATGGGTGCAGAATTGACTCAGACATAGGAAGCAGAGGGTGATGGTGCGAAGAACCTCATCAGAACTTGTTGATGTTAAGAGTGGTGACCAGCAGGGGGCAGTGCTTGGGCTGCTGCTATTTTTAATATACATAAATGATTTAGATAGGAATATAAGTAGCAAGTTGGTGAAGTTTGCAGATGATACCAAGATAGGTGGATTAGCAAATAATTTGGAATCTGTTAAATCATCACAGAATGACTTGGATAGCAGACAGGCTTGATTTGTGGCAGATGAAATTTAATGTCAGTAAATGTAAAGAATTACATATAGGAATTCAAAATGTTAGGTTTGAATACACAATGGCTGGTCGGAAAATAGAGAGTACACCTCATGAGCAGGATTTAGGAGTCAGTGGACTCTTAGTTATCGACTTTCTGACAGTGTTCAGAAGCCATTAAGAAGGCTATCAGAATGTCAGGTTATATAGCACCTTGATGTGTGGAGTACAAGTCCAAGGAGGTTCTGCTCAACCATTATAACACATTGGTGAGGCCTCATCTTGTGTACTGTGTGCAGTTTTGGTCACCAGGCTACAAAAAGGACATAGCAGCGCTAGAAAAGGTCCAGAGAAGAGCGACTAGGCTGATTCCAGGGCTACAGGGGTTGAATTATGAGGAAAGATTGAAAGAGCTGAGCCTTTACAGTTTAAACAAAAGAAGATTAAGAGGTGATATGATTGAAGTGTTTAAAATTATGAAGGGAATTAGTCCACTGGATCGAGACTGTTATTTTAAAATGAGTTCATCAAGAACATGGGGAGACAGTTGGAAACTTGTTAAGGGTAAATTTCACACAAACATTAGGAAGTTTTTCTTTACACAAAGAACGATAGACACTTGGAATAAGCTACCAAGTTGTGTGGTAGACAGTAAGATGTTAGGGACTTTCAAAACTCAACTTGATGTTTTTTTGGAGGAAATAAGTGGATAGGACTGGCGAGTTTTGTTGGGCTGAATGGCCTGTTCTCGTCTAGAATGTTCTAATGTTCTAATTGCTTAGTTATTTTGATTACTGCTATCAGTAGCACTCTAAATGGAACTTTTCACCTAAATCCATGTTCCAGATGTGCATTTTTTAGATTTTACTCAGCATAGTTTTGCTTAGTGGAGTACCACCAAAGTATTATTTTATAAAATTCACATTGAATACTTTTAACTTTTGTACAATGGCTTGGTATACCTTAGGTTACTATGCTATACAGTACATTGATTGATGCTATATATATATATATATAAACTTTTTTCTTTGGACAGGTGGACCTGGATGTTGTCAGACTGATGGATGATGACACACTTTCAAAATATATTCCTCATTTTGGAGACCGTGTATATGCAAGAAGTTGGACAGATTCATCTTCAGCAGCTTCAAACAATGAGGAAAGGAAAAGGAAACTCATAGAACGTCTGCGATCAAAAATGAAACTTCCAAGATTGTACCAAGCAACAACAGGTTCACAAAGTAATCCTCGCTGAGCAGTTGGTAAGGGGAACAAGAATGCTGAACGAAAAACAAGAAAAATAGAACTGGGTTGGATGGTGTATCAAAATGGTAACTTTAAACAGTTAGACGACCAACTGGTGGGGGCACAAGAGAGCTCATTGTCAGTAAAGATGATACTGTGAACAAAATTTTAGAAGATGAGAAGCAAATATTCTTTCCTAAGGGGAAATCATCTAAAGGAAGAGTTGAAGACTTTGACTTCTCTTTATGTATTATGGGCTCAGAGGAGCCCTTAGATGCAACTCTCACAGTTGGCAGGTTGTATGATACAACTTATCATAAATTACTCAGGTGGTACATTTGTTCAAAACCCAAAAAATTTGATGATTCAGTAAAACGGGCCGAATCACCAGGGAGATTTGAGACAGCAGTGGCACCCGCCCAGTAGGATCTGTCTCCCATATCTTCATCCCATAGCTCTCTGTCCTCAGAAAGGCCTTTTACTTCCAGTCCATTAATGACTGCAGTTTTACCATCTGTTACCACCACTTCAAGATTTGATCAAGAAGTTATTTTCCTTGGTGATGATGGAAACTTGTCCTTGGATGTTCTCTGTGACACTTTGATTTATCAGCCTGCCCCTGAACAGCAGGAATCAGAAAATGATATTGAAGTGATTGAAGACAAAGGAGATCAGAAAGATGAATCTGCTTTTGAGCAAGTGGTTTCCAGCCCTGCTGGTGATAACACAAATTGCAGAATATTCCATAATATGATAGAGATTGTTGGTGAACCTGTAACTGAAGTGCAACCTTCCGAACATACACCCACAAATAGCAACTCAGCTGCTTCACCTGATAGCCCATCAGCAGTACCTGATGTCATAAATCCAGAAGCAAGGTCAAACCATGCCTCCCCAAATACTTCATCTGCATCTTTCTATGACAATGCAGAGAATATAGCTGAGAAGCAGACCATTGCTATTCACAAAGTTCATTGTGTGTCTGACATGATTCAGACATTTTCAGATGAGAACATACTATCTATATAATAAAAGCCCAGCTCGGTGTCCGTGTCCGTGTTCCTTTTGGCTGTATAGCCGCCCCGTAGAAAAGCCCCAGTCCATCCCCTCTCAGAATTCCTGCTTACCCCCCTCCGTTTTTTCCCCTTTGCTTTTATTTTTCCTGTTCCCGAAAATCTTTTCAAAACAAAAGTAAAGAAATAGACAAAGCGTCACATTAACGTCTTCTCCCCACTGCCTATTAAATAATCAATGAATTGAAATAAAAAAATCACGAAAGAAACAGAAACCACAACCTACCCTTACAGCGTCCACCGCGCTTCTGGCATTACAGCCAAACACATGGTGTATGCAGGTTATGAGGTGTGATGCTAATTAACGCCCGTACTACAGCAGATTATATTGTTGATATACTATTAACTATTTACAGGGATCAACTCTTTTGGGGAAGTTCATAACAAAAACAAAAAAATTAAATTATAAATAACATGTGCACTTGAGTATTTCGAGCCCCGCGTCTGAGTCGGATGGTTCCCCTGGTCACCAATTCATGTGTTTCACTATGCCTTTCCGTCTTCAGCTACCCATGTGCACTTGTACGGAGGAGACCTTACGGAACAATACCGAAAATAAACGCAACTAAACCTGCTGCTGCGAGAGAGGACACATTACAGCATGATCACGAAGCAAAGAGGCAAAGGCGTGACAGTCGCTCGCAAGAAACGGACACTCATCATTCACACAGATTAGCTCAACGACACGTCTCTGGCGCACAACGAAAGGCAACTGAAACTCCTACAGAGAGAAAAGACAGATTACGCCGTGATCGCGACAGAAAGAGACAAAAGCGTGCCAATGAGACACCCGACGACAGGTCCTTACGATTGCAAACAACCGTAATATACAGAAACGTACGGTCTCGCAAGAAACTCCGAGTGAACGCTCTCAAACTGACACTCACCACTTACAGACATTACCGCAACGACGCGTCTCCACGGTACATTGTTCAGGGATTGCACTTCGTCCATTTCAGGAAGTTCATGTGGCGGAACACTTCTGTGGCGAAATGACTGAACGATGTCAATTTTGTGGTTCGAAAAATTTCCGTAATGACAAACCGAAAGATGGCAGATTTAATTCATGTTGTCACAAAGGGAAGGTAGTGTTACCAGCTGTGCGTACACACCCTCTCATACAACGTTTACTTTCTAATACACATCAGCATTCCCAAAACTTTAAAGATCACATACGTTCCTATAATAGCGCCTTAGCCTCGATGGGGGCATTGTGGTGCGATGAAGGACCCAGTTCACGACTGGCAGCCGCGTTTAAACAGAGAGTCCTTCAACTGTGGTCATCCAACGCGCAGCGTAGCGCGCGCCAAGTTGCTAGTATGCTAATATAACATTTGAGCGTGTGTTGGAGAATGGAGTTGGGCATGGGCTTGTTATGGACTGTCTTACTGACTTCTGGAGCATGTTTTATGAAACAAGAACATGTGGAGCCACATATAAAATCCCCACTTTGCATCATGCTTATCAAGAACTGGAGTGGAAAGCTGTTGCCCGAATCTTGGCCTTTGGGTGGCAGAGATTTCAATACTTACCTGTTCAGCTTGCTCCACCATTTCTTTATGAAGCTCTTTCCATATCTTCATATACCTGCAATCTAATGGAGGCATTTTCAACTACATTAGCCCCACTGAGAAGGATGCACTGACAGAGGCTTTGAGTGATTTCAGTCAAGCTGATTTGGAAGAGCTTCTTACCATTCTGAGCAGTCATAACTGTACCTCTCTGCCAACAAAAGAATACTTGCTGACCTTGTTGAAATAAATTGCACACAAGGAGATGGTCCAAGAGCCAGCATTTATAATAAAGTGCTGGCAGCCAGTCCTGAAAGGTATAGGAGATTCTTTGAATGGGAAGACGCTGGAAAAGATTCTGAATGATCTTCAACCAAAGCCAAGAAACATCACAAAATTCATCCAGTTTCCAAAGTCAATGTCACCAATTGAGAGGACCACATCTCTTCACCTTCTAAGATTTGTCAGAGAGATTGATCAGAAGGAGATTGGACTGTTCCTTAGGTTTTGCACAGGGTCTGATCTTTTTCTGGCAAAGACCATTAATGTTACATTTAAGGACATGTCTGAATTTACTAGACGGCCAGTAGCTCATACTTGCAGTTGTGCCCTGGAACTAGCATGCAACTACAACAGTTTCTCAGAATTCAGGTCAGAGTTTCTGTCTGTGTTAAAAAGTGGAATATGGGTCATGGATAAGGTATAAAAAATTTTTGATCAATTGAAGACCTCAGAATGGCCACGTGATAAGATACTGCAGGGATGCAGGCCTATACATCAAATAAGGAGCACAATTATACATTGAACTGTGCTACTGGTGTCTGAAATATAATTAACATACTGCTCCAAATGTTTTATAGTGGATGCTGTCTTCCTGAGGTACTTTATACACAGATCAGTTACATATGCATTCTGTTTCTTTGTCATCACAACAAAGGCAACATAGTTCCTTCAACAAGAGCCAAACTACTAAATGTTATTCTTCATAGTTCAACATAATGCTCTTTAATGCATTACTTTGTTACATATTGCATTTTGATACCTTTACAGATCAAGCAAGTTGTTTTGTTTACACAAAAGTTCTTGTAGAACAACATAAATGATATAATTATTAAGTATTAATATAAAAATTCATCACAAAATTCACATGGATTTTGTCCATCTAATTCATATTTGTATTTCTGTTGCTTGATCTTTGAATTTTGTGCACATTATTTTCCAGAGGAACTGTTGGAAAATGAGTTTTTTTTTAAAATGTACATTCATGTTTCACATTTAACAGCTTTTCTTTTTTGCAGGTCTATTGTGTGATATGATGTCATGTAATGAGGAAAACAAGATTTGAGGAGAAAACATTTTTCTACTTTTATATTTGCATTTTATTGTTTTTTTATTACAAAAATAAACACTTAATCTACAGATATCTAATTTCCCCAAATAATAGGGTAAGAGTATATTGATTTCAAATATATTTCAAATAACCTCCAAACTGCTTTCAATGACCAGATTGTCTAGTAGTGTAGATACAGTATGTATTTACATGCTGATTGAGTGATGGGGCATTACAAAGAAAACAAAAAGTGGAGGAAGAAGAGTGAAGTTAAAAAAAAAGAAGTAAAATAACGAAGAGGACGGAGCTGGAGAGAGGACTGGAGGCGGCCAGGACAAAGGCACTGGAACTGTGTGGCCTGGACTTTGGGGAATCGGTGCTGGAGGCACTGGGGTTTGTGAGTGCACGTAATTGTAAATATTGTGTAAATAAACAGTGTGTGGTGGAGCCAACGATGTCCGTCTGTCTGTGTCCAGGCCAGCGTCCACAGGGGATAGGAAGAAATGTCAATATCAGCTATGTATCTGTTACCTTCACTGTCAACTCTACAGACCACCATGGCAGACTGCTTTGCTGAACCTTTAATTCAACCCAACTTATGACCAATACAAGGCTTCCAAGAAGTGTCCTTTGTACCCTTAAAGGGCTGTAGCTAAGGAATGATCAATTGAAGCACTGAGCTTCCTAATAGCAATTGGACAAAGACACCGAGTTAAGCTTTTATTTAAAATTATTTATTTCCATAATTACAGCAAATAAAAAATGTTTATGTGCATAATAACTAATTAGAACAAATAAAAACATGTATAAGTAATACAAAGATTATACAATCTGGGTGGGTTCATGCATCTTTATTCAGTCCCAGATGTCAGTTTCTAGATGGTCCAGTTCCTTAGTTATTAATTATATGTCATTAAAGTAAAAAGTTAAAATAAAGATTTCTTGCTGTAGATTGAGCTCCTTTACAGGTGTCCAGCAGCTATGCAAATAGCAAGCTTCATTTAAATGTCCATGGCTGCTCTCAAAATGTCCATGTTTGCAAATGAGCTGGCCTCTTTACAAAAATTGTCAGAAAGCAACTGAATTAAATGTTCGATTTTTGCCACAAACTGAACAATTGAACTAAAGCTGAATTCAGAACTCTTTCTGAAAATAGTTATAATTCATTCAATTATAATTCATTCATTTTTCAGCTTTCCCAAAATACACTACACTTAAGTTCAGCACAACAAAATTTTCAAGGTTAGGTCATTTACCTGAAATCTATCAATAGCAAAAGGTTAAACCATAGTAGCAAAACAAACAAGCAAAAAAATCTAAAGGAAACATACACACTCAAAAGAAACAGACATAAATAAAACAGTGAGTATAAGATCCTTTAAGGACATATTATTACGTATGTTGGTGTGAGTACATCAGGGAGTTCTTACTATTCTGGTTCTAACAATATTTCTCTTACCAAAGGCCTAAGTTCTCTGTACAGCCTAGTAGCCTCAAGAGCAGTATAACTAGATTCAAGATGGTGTTCCTCCATTAGCAAAACACAGAGTTCATGAAGATCTGGATCACAGGGAATACCAGTTTTCCAAATACAAACACCCTCTTCTACAATTATATCAAGTTTGTCATAGTCAACTGGATGGAGGTAGTCCTGTGCTTGGTAAAGTTCTGGTGCTTGGTACATGAGAAAAGGTTTGCCATGAAATAAATCACGACCACTCCCACGTGGCCTGATCCGATGGTTGTTCCACATTCTGACCACAGTATCTAACTCTCTCTGCAAAGAATATTCAAATTAGTCAAATGTGTTACTAATCTTCTCAGCACAACCCCAATACACAGGCACACATAGACAGAGGTAGGAATTATTGTCCCCTAAAAGAATATTGCTCTGGGCTGCCATATAATATTAAAAATCTATAGAGAATGTAAAATAAATTATGCAAAAGGAAACAAGTATTCTTTAATTTTTTATCTATTCTATATTGTTTTTTCTATCATAATATTATTTTCCATAGGTCTTAGACAGTTTAGCAGTCAACATAAGGCTGTAAGTGTGAATGCTGTTAATTTAAGAAATTTTCAATAGTTAAAAAGAAAAGCTAATATACCCTTAGCTTGGGAGGTACCACGGCACACATTGATTTGCACTGCCACAGATTCAGCATGCTTGTTTCAAATCCAGCACCTAATTGTCTGTGTGGAGTGTATATGTTCTCCCTATGTCTCTGTGCTTTTATTCTGGATACTCCAGTTTTCCTTCCACATTCTTGAACCCATGCGCTGTGATGTACCAGTACCCTGTCCAGGCCCTGTCTTGAGCCCAATTCTAACATTATAGGCTCTTGCTCTCCGCTCCTCTGAACTGGAGTAACCTGAGAATAACTAGGACTATAAGTCGGCCAGTGTACACATTTACTTTAAAATTGCCATGAACTTTTGCCAAAACCAAAAGTCACTTCTAAAAGACCATAAAATAATGTCAGGTTTAATTGTGCTATCATAGGGTAATGCGTTCTACAAAGTCTTCATTTATAAGCTGAAATGTCTTTCTTTCCAGAGTTTGATGGCAACCTTAAACGGGCATATTTAACAGACGCTCTTTTCAACATTATCTTTGAGTACTGTTCATCATTGTGTCATTGCGCTCAGTTCACCATATAAAAAGGAGAGAAGCTGATTAAGGACTCACCAAATAATCCAAGTTAATTTCCTGAAATGTATGATTTTACTGTAAGAATGTACTTCAGACGTTCTTCGCGTTTAAGTAAATAAAGATCAGTCAAGTGTCTTCTAAAACGCAGTTTAAACATACTGCAATACGCGCACCACAAGTCTTAGACTTTCCTGGCGCACTTGAAACAGGTGCACTAAACAGCAGATCAAATTGCTGAATTCTGTAGCTGCATGATGCATGCATGAGAACTTAACAAAACATAAAGTGTAAAAAAAAAAAATTGGGCACAATTACTTAACAATAATTTTACAAAGACGTTGAGATCGCTTACCAAATAATGTGAGGAATAGCTTACTCGCAATTCCACGCGTGTAATTTTATTCACTGAAAAGTTCGTGGGTCCCCATCCAGCTGGTCCCGGGACACGGTAATGCCTTCTTCACAGTCTCCTGCGTCTCCTTAGCTGAATGCCTTCTGGGTCCAAAGTTGATTGTATTTCATATGCAAGATCTCTAGTGACTCTTAATCCAGCTAATCGACATCTCTCTGTCATCATACGGTATCCGTGGAGTTGCCCAGGGTCTGTTAACAGCTCTGCGATGTGGTGCACAATGGCATCAGGCTGGCTTAGATTGCGACGCCTATACAACTGAAGCCTTGCTAACCGTCTTCTTAAATGACGCACACTAACGTTATTTTCTAAACTAAGACATAAAGATATTTCAGCCTGCGTCAGTCCTTGATTAAACAAAAATGTGACGCGATGATCAATACAGTTCTGCTCTTCTGCTATTTCAAACCATTTCTGCCATTATTCCGTTATCTCGAGAAAATAAAGTTCGTTTTCTCGAAGTCTCGATAAAATTATTTCATTATCTCGAGAAAATAAAGTTTGTTTTCTCGAGATCTCGATAAAATTATTCCGTTATCTCAAGAAAACAGTTTAAAAAAATAACGCTATATCACGTCCTCTCTCGGCTTCCGTACTTTCCAGATGCACTACAGAATACTTTATCTATAGAAATTCGCCAAGCTAATACTGTGGAATGTTTAAAGAAACTGCTAAAAACCCATTATTTTAAAATGGCTTTTTTGCGGCTACATTTTCATTTTTATTCCTAATAGACTATATGGGTATAGAATTATCATATTCTTCAGGGATCCGCAATCTGTACTAATCTTCACTATTCTCTGCTTTTTTTTTCTATTCTTCTGTGGACGCAATCTGTGCCTCAAGGAACCATGCAGCACCATAAAATGATTTTATGAAGGCAGGTGTCTCAGCTGTCCACATGACCAATTTCATCAGAATCCTATCATGTGAAGCATGAAAACAAAGAGAACTGATTTAGGTACATGTATTTTAGGTAGAATGGCTGGGTGTTCTTTTGGAAGTGGAAGACCTGCAGATTTTTGTTAATTCTCTATCTTAACTGGAATTTCTTTTTGTTGTTTTTTCTGTCCTCCTGGCCATTTGACCTTAATGTGTTTTGTTGTTACTTATTCTTTAATATTATTGTTGTAAACTTTTTAAAACAAGTATTAGGTATTTAATACTGTACTTTCTTTCTGAAATCTCTTTTTGCATTTTTTTCTTTTTGAATGTCAAGGAGCAATTTAGTATTATTATTGTGTTCATATCAAGTCTCTGGGGTTATGTTCAATTTATTACTTTGGTATTTTCATTTATTGCAAAACATTTTGGTTTTTGAGAAGGGACACCAACATTTTGAGTTTCCCACTGCCAATGCGCAGCTACTGGTTGTTAGGGGGCATTGTCCTAGAGATTTAAAAGCTGGGACCATGGGTCTATCCTCATTTGAGAAAGATGTGTAAGTTAGTTACTGTGTTTTGAGCTTTGAAAAATTAGTGATTCCCTTTTTCAATCCAAGTTTGGTTTGCATCTTTGATTGAGCAAGTTTATTTATATTTTCCAGTTTATATTGGTCCATAATTTTTTTCCTTTACAAACAAAACAAAAAAAGGTATTTGGGATAATTGGTAAAACTATTTTCAGATAATTTTATAGCAAAGCAAATGCATATAATAACATTGGTAAAAGAAGATAAAAAGTAAAAAGTGTGCTACTTTGCTTCACACTTTATCTCCATGTCCTTCCTAATTCTTATTTGCTCAGACTTCATCACAAGCTTATATTAACTCTGTATTCATAGTCAGGGACGTGTGCTCAGGGGAGGCAAGTGAGGCAAAGCCTCACCTGTCATCATGAAAAGTAAAAAAAACTAATAATGATATCATCAAATAAATTTGTCAACTGGTCTGTGCTATACATTCGTTTTCTGTATGATTCCAGTAATTTTCATCATATTTATAGTCAAAATCGCTGAATTTGCACATTTCCTGTTGAAGTACTGGGGAGAAACGCAAGGTTTTGGTACCAACGAGCCTCTCCTCACCTCGAACTGCGCTCTCCCTCATACATTGGGTTGATGCATGCATTTAGCCTGTGCCTGTTGCTGTCTCTCTGTATGTTGCCAATATAATGTCTGCAGACACATTTATACCCAGACTTTTCACAGTCAGGCTAACATCTTTAATGAATTTATGTGACATATTTATTATTGCTGATTGGACATAAAGCCACAGTGAAAAGGCACACAGTGAGGCAGACAGTACCGTGCTGCACTGAAGGGGGCACATGTGAGCCCAACAGGTGCTTGTTGCTGCAGTTCTTGTACTCAGAGGCTCTAAGCACCAATAAGTTAGCAATATCAGAAAGTCAAGTACACTGCAGCAGTCCATTTATTTTTATTTTATGTTCTGACTGACTGCCAAAATGGAAGATTTAAAACTTTTAAAACTAAAGAAAAATAAGGAGGACTTTTATAAGAAAGAGACAGAGATTTTCGTGGCAAAGGATAGACGCATGGACTTCATTTAAAAATAAAGGTAAGACCATAAACGGTTTTCAGTTTTATAAAAAACTAGCAGAATACCCG
>JANRMT010061414.1:35191676-35264110 GCA_026402145.1 Polypterus bichir lapradei | reverse complement strand
ACGACCGGATTTACTGCTACACCATAAATGTGAGTTGTTGTGGACAGGTCAGGGTCTTATAATGGTGCTGACGGAGTGCAAGGAGAAGGAAAAATGAATTCATCATCCGAATCCACAAGAATATTTTTCCTTTTTATTTCTGTGCACATTATTTGACACTGCCATGTATAAACTCCTGAGAGTATAGATCTCAAATCTTCTTCTTTTGGCTGCTCCCATTAGGGGTCACCACAGCAATCATCTTCTTCCATATCTTTCTGTCCTCTGTATCTTGTTCTGTTACACCCATCACCTGCATGTGCTCTCTCACCACATACATAAACCTTCTCTTAGGCTTTCCTATTTTTCTCTAGCCTGGCAGCTCTATCCTTAGCATCCTTCTCCCAATATACTCAGTATCTCTCCTCTGCACATGTCCAAACCAGCGCAATCTCGCCTCTCTGACTTTGTCTCCCAACCATCCAACTTGAGCTGACCCTCTAATGTACTCATTTCTAATCCTATCCATCCTTGTCACACCCAATGCAAATCTTAGCATCTTTAACTCTGCTACCTCCACCTCAGTCTCCTGCTTTCATGGTCCGTGCCACCGTCTCCAACCCATATAACATAGCTGGTCTCACTACCGTCCTGTAGACCTTCCCTTTCAGTCTCGCAGATACCCATTTGTCACAAATTACTCATGACTCTCTTCTCTACCCATTCCACCTTGCCTGCACTCTCTTGTTCACCTCTCTTGCACAATCCCCATTACTCTGTACTGTTGATCCCAAGTATTTAAACTCATCCACCTTCCTCAACTCTACTCCTTGCATCCTCACCATTCCACTGACCTCCGTCTCATTTACACACATGTATTCTGTCTTATTCCTATTGACTTTCATTCTTCTCCTCTCTAGATCATATCTCCACCTCTCCAGGGTCTCCTCAACCTACTCCCTACTCTTACTACAGATCACAATGTCATCAGCAAACACCATAGTCTAAAGGGACTCCAGAAAAATCTTGTCTGTCAACCTGTCAATGACCATTGTAAATAAGAAAGGGCTCAGAGCTGATCCCTGATATAATCCCACCTCCACGTTCAATGTATCTGTTATTCCTACCTGTACAACTCTTACATACTTCTCTGCCACTCCCGACTTCCACATACAGTACCAAAACTCCTCTTGAGGCACCCTGTCATATGCTTTTTCCAGGTCCACAAAGATGCAATGCAACTCCTTCTGGCCTTCTCTATACTTCTCCATCAACACCCTCAGAACCAACATCACATCTGTGGTGCTCTTTCTTCGCATGTAACCATAATGCTGCTCACTAATCATCACCTCACTTCTTAACCTAGCTTCCACTACTCTTTCCCATAACTTCATGCTGTGGCTCATCAATTTTATTTCCCTGTAGTTACTACAGTCCTGCACATCCCCCTTATTCTTAAATATCGGCACCAGTACACTTGTTCTCCACTCCTCAGGTATCCTCTCACTTTCCAAGATTCCATTAAACAACCTGGTTAAAAACTCCACTGCCATCTCTCCTAAACACCTCCATGCTTCCATAGGTATGTCATCTGGACCAACAGCTTTTCCATTCTTCATCCTCTTCATAGCTGTCCTTACTTCCTCCTTGCTAATCTGTTGCACTTCCTGATTCACTATCTCCACATCATCCAACCTCTTCTCTCTCTTGTTCTCTTCATTCATCACCCTCTCAAAGTACTCTTTCCATCTGCTCAACATACTCGTTTCCATCTTTATCCTTTATTACCCTAACCTGCTCCACATCTTTCCAGGTCCTTTTCTCCCTCCTTTGTGTCCAACCTCTCATACAACTCATCATACGCCTTTTCTTTAGCCTTCGCTTCCTCTCTCTTCAACTTGTGCCTTATATCCTTGTACTCTTGTCTACTTTCTGTATCTCTCTGGCTATCTCAATTCTTCTTTGCCATCCTCTTCCTATGTATATTCCTGTACTTCCCCATTCCAGCACCATGTTTCCTTTTCCTCCTTCCTCCGTCCAGATGTCACGCCAAGCACCCTTCTTGCTGTCACCCTTAGTACATCTGCTGTAGTTCCCCATCTGGTAATTCTTCACTACCACCCAGTGCTTGTCTCACCTTCTCCCTAAACTCAACCTTGCAGTCTTCCTTTTTCAACTTCCACCATTTGATCCTTGGCTCTGCCCCCACTCTCTTCCTCTTCTTGATCTCCAACGTCATCCTACACACCACCATTCTATGCTGCTTAACTACACTTTCCCCTGCCACCACTTTGCAGTCTTCAATCGCCTTCAGATTGACTCTTCTGCATAGGATGTAATCTACCTGTGTGCATCTTCCTTCACTCTTGTACATCACCCTATGTTCCTCCCTCTTCTTAAAATACGTATTCACCATAGCCATGTCCATCCTTTTGGCAAAATCCACTATCCTCTGACCTTCTTCATTCCTCTCCTTGACACCATACCTACCCATCACGTCCGCATCTCCTCTGTTCCCTTCACCAACATGTCCATTGAAATCCACTCCAATCAACACTTTCTGTCCCTTGGGTACACTGTTCATCACTTCATCCAACTCACTCCAAAAATCTTCTTTCTCATCCATGCACACCCAACTTGCGGGGCATATGCACTAACAACATTCTTCATCACACCTCCAATTTCCAGCTTCATAATCATTATGACACTCTTTTCACCTCCAAAACACTCTTGACATACTGTTCCTTCACAATAACCTCTACTCCATTTCTCCTCCTATCCACATCATGATAGAACAATTTGAATCCACCTCTGATCCACCTGGCCTTACTCCCCTTCCATTTAGTCTCTTACACGCACAATATATCAACCTTCTTCTCTCCATCATATTTGTTAACTATCTCCCCTTACCAGTCATACTGCCAACATTCCAAGTTCCTACCCTCAATTCCACTCCCTTTTCCTTCCTCGCCTCCAACTGCCTCCAGACACGTCTCCCCCCTCTTCTTCTTCTTCTTTGGCCAACAGTAGCCTATTTTCCACCAGCACCCTGTTGGCTAACAATACTGGTGGCAGTCGTTGTTAACCCGGGGCTCAACCGGTATGGAAAGTTGTATTGTTGTCTGCATATTGATATGGCAAAATTTTACACCGGATGCCCTTCCTGACGTAACCCTCCCCATTTATCCAGGCTTGGGACCGGCACTTAGAAACACACTAGTTTGTGCATCCCCTGTTTCTGGGTTAGTATACATCTCAAGTAACTTATGGAATTCCCCTTTTTCTAATTACCAGTCAAAGCTTTATGACATTTAGGGACTTTCAAAACTCGACTTAATGTTTTCTTGGAGGAAACAAGTCGATAGGACTGGCGAGCTTTGTTGGGCTGAATGGCCTGTTCTCGTCTAGAATGTTCTAATGTTCTAATTTATTAGCCCTGTTATCACAATACCTATAATCTGGATCCAGGTTCCATATTTTCTTTTTCCTTGTCAGTACGTCCTTAAACTTATTGCCTTGTAAGAGATGTTCCTGTAAATAACACCATTCATCCCAATTAAAACTGCCATCCAGTGGCCACTGAGTACCTTGTTCACTGCCCTTTTCTATGAATTTATTCCACTTTTGCATATGCTTATTAACACATTTAACATAGTTTGTTAATGTGTACGATGCTATACTGCCTTTACTGGGAAGCAGTGATGCATGGAATCCAGTCTCATTGTCCATTTTACCAAGCTTAGACTTTTTTTAGTAATAAATGTTGCCCAAAATATCATTTACGTTTAAATAATTTTTAACAATAATAATTATTATTATTATTAGTTTGATCTAATCTCTCTCTCTCTTACTTTCTGGCCCCACCTCTGCTGAGCAGCAGTGTGCGGAAGCACAGAGCAGAGGCATCTCCCACACACACGTAGCTCTTCCCAAACACCTGAGTAAGTTCAACTGGAGTAAAGCTGACATCTGACAAGAAGAAGTAACTGACAGTAAGAAGTCAAAGTCGATCGTCCAGCGGGTGGTGGAAACTTATATGTGACAGTCACTTAGTGATTCAGCTGAACACAGAAAGTGCCGAAAGCAAAGAAATTACTGCAGAAACAGAGAAGGTGAACTCGGCACAAAACGTAAGTTCCATCTGTTCTCTGTCCGTTGAGGGCACGTTTATATGTTGTGTTTTTCAAAAGAGATTATCTTCGCCCTAACTGGAGGGGATCTTTTGTATTATCCCAAAATATGGCAGAAAAACTACCTGGCTGACTGATAAGAGCACCATCCAGGCCACAGTCATGTGATCTTAAATATCTTATCCCACCTGTTACTTTCCTGAAGCTGTTACCCATAATACCTGTGGTGGGGCATCCAGTAAC
Organism: Polypterus bichir lapradei; assembly: GCA_026402145.1. Lineage (NCBI taxonomy): Eukaryota > Metazoa > Chordata > Cladistia > Polypteriformes > Polypteridae > Polypterus > Polypterus bichir. The sequence continues at coordinate 35,259,758 of JANRMT010061414.1, read as the reverse complement.
ATTAGTCATGATGCAGACCTTAAATTACTTGATAAACAAATAATAAGGTGTATAATTAGACCAAGAGATAAAACCATACCCTCCACCAGGGGCACCTGTACTAGAAACTTAGTTCAAATTAAAGGAAAACATATATCACTACTTCAGAAAGAAGTGTGCAGTTTTAAATGCTGCTTATTGAACTTTTGCTCTCTTGGAAGTAAAGCTGATTTGGTAAATGATATTATATTAGGTACAAAATCTGATCTGTGTCTTCTCACTGAAACCTGGCTTAGTAAATGTGACACTGTTTTCCTAGCTGAGGCGTCAGCAGATGGATACACATTCCTTCACAAATCTAGAGATTCTGGTTGAGGAGGAGGCCTTGGAATTATTCATTGTAACAAAATGCAAATCACATCTAAAAATTTAGGCTGCTTCACATCCTTTGAGGCATTTATTTTAAATATTAAAACAGATTCCAACACAATTGTAGTGCTAGTCTACAGACCAAAAAGGGCAATATTCATTGTTCATAACTGAATTTGGCAGCCTTTTATCTGATTTGGCTAAAAATTATGATCATGTATTATTTGATGGGGGATTTTAATGTACACATTGATGAGGAAATTAACACTTTAGCAAATGTTTTACTTATTTGTTACATTCAGTAGGATTTTGTCAGATTGTAAAAGGTCCAACTAATAATCATAACCACACATTAGATTAAATTATAACTTATAAAGCTGAAATTTAAATATTACTTCCTTAAATGAAGTTATTTCCGATCACTACTTAATTACATTTAATTTGTTCTGCCCTTATCAATACACTCACAGATTAAAACAAAGGTATTGTCAGATTGTAATTCTGCTTCACAATTTATAGATACTTTGAGCAAGTGAAGTGTAATTTTGGAAAACCGTTTAGATCAGTCAGCTAACATCACACTACAATTTGACCTTTAGAGATGCTCTGGTCGCAGTGGCTCCCTTTAAAACAAAAGTGATCAAAGCACACAGAAATTCTCCTTGGTTTAATGAGAACACTTGAGCTCTTACATTAAAGTGTCAAAGCTGTAGTGCTGATAAAGAACAACAATGTTGCAGGTCTTTTAAATTGCATGGAAAGAGAGTGTTAAAAAAAATAAAAGAGCTTTCTTTAAAATGCTCAAAATCCTTGGGTACTGTTTAAAACAGTGGCTAATTAAACAAATGGGAATTCAGACATACAGTGCATAATACCAACAGACATTAGCAGTAAAGACTTTATGAGCTTCTCTAATGAAAATTAAAAATATAAGATCCCAGATCTCAGCATCACAGTGCAAACCACATACTAGCTTGGCAGACCCCGTGTCACATTGCATTCAACGCTTACAAAATTTAAAATTTTGCAACAGAGCAGGAAGTCTTGATTTTAATTTCTAAAATGAAACCTACTACATGTTCCCTAGATCCAGTGCTAACAAAACTATTAAAAAGTGCAATGGATGTTCTTGCAGCGCATATTCTTAACAATATCTGCGCCTGTCGAACTGCAGAGCAGCGTTGGAAAAAAGATGGTCTGATTGTTTCTAAACAGATTTTTAGGACTTCTCTATTCAACTTCCAGGTTGCAGTTAAGAAAGCTAAACATGATTTCTTCGCTGATTTAGTTTCCCATCATTCTAATAATCCTAGGGTCTTATTTAATTCAATTAATGCAGCCATTCACCCTCATTCTGTGATAGGATTAATTAGCACTTTTCTTTCATGTGAGCAATTTCTTTCATTCTTTGTCAGTAAAATTGATAAAATTCGCTGTGGTTTGTTCAAACTGACTATGAACTTCCTACTGCTAATCATGGTATTGTATTCGAATCTTTTGATCCTATCTCACTTTCACAGTTAAAAAGAACTATTGACACCCTTAAACCAGCTCCCAATCCTCTTGATATTGTACCACCACGCCTCTTAGTGGAAACCTTTAATGTTTTGGGCCCATCTTTACTAGCCATTATCAATGATTCTATTAGTGTGGGGGCTGTGACCTCATTTTTTAAACATGTTGCAGTGTGTCCTGGTCTAAAAAAGGCAGAATTAGATCCTGGAGTTTTTGCCAATTTCTGCTCGATTTCCCAATTGCCATTTCTGGCTAAAATATTAGAAAGAATTATTTGTAATCAATTGGTTGATCACCTTAACTCCAATAATTTATTTGAGATCTACCAATCTGGCTTTAGGCATTATCATGGTGTTGAAATGGCCCCCTTGAAAGTATTCAATGACATCTCTATTATTACTGACTCAGGTGGCGCTGCAGTCCTTGTCCTCTTGGAGCTGACTGCAGCCTTTGACACTATTGACCATGAGATATTGCTGTTGCGGCTTGAACATCTTGTTGGGTTTAAAGTGGCTGCTCTTAAGTGGTTCGGGTCATATCTAACTGGTAGACACTGTTCAGTGACATTAAATTCCTCTTTTTCGTCTACTGGTCCTCTTAAATGTGGTGTTCCTCAGGGATCCATTTTGGGTCCTATCTTATTCTCTATATACCTTCACCCTATAGGAGCTATTTTTAGGGAATTTACCATTTCTTTTCACTGCTATGCTGATGATACACAGGTTTATATTCCCGTCTGCAACTCTGCAATAAATTAACTGCACAACTGTCTTTCTAAACTAAGATCCTGGATGGCTAATAATTTTCTTGATCTGAATCAAAATAAAATGGAGGTGCTTATAATGGGTCCATCAGCTAAAGCCCAAATTGGTCTTGGACTTCTCGGCTCTTTCTCTGTCTTTTGCAATCTTGGTGTTATCTTCTACAGTAACCTCTCTTTTGAGAAACAAGTTAATTCTGTAGTCAAGACTTGCTTTTTCCAGCTTTGTCTATTAGGTAAGATCAAGCCTTTTTTTATCTTTTAGGCATCTTGAGAAATCTGCTCATGCTTTTTATCTTTTCTCGCCTTGATTACTGCAACTCGCTGTATTCTGGGATTAACAAATCCCTGATACACAGGTTACAGTTGGTCCAGAATGCTGCTTTCTGGTTGGAGCAAGAAAGTATGACTCTGCTTCTCCAATATTAGCTTCTTTACACTGGCTGCCTGTCAGTGTTCGACTTTATTTTAAAATCTTGTTGCTAGTGTTTAAATCTTTACATGGGCTTGCTCCTGCCTATTTATCTGAATTGTGTGTTTTACACCAGCCATCCAGAGTGCTTAGATCTTCTGGTCAGTTGTTTCTTGTTGTCCCTCATACCAAGTGTAAAACTAAGGGGGACACAGCTTTTGCAGCTGCTGCTCCTCACCTGTGAAACTCTTTACGTCATCACATAATTGAACTGTTCAAAACAAGATTAAAGACTCATTTCTATTCACTTGCATTCAGTGACCTTCAGTAATACTGATGGTTTCCTCATTGTGATTATGTAACATTACTTCTATTTATTATTTATTTTATTTATGTTCATTTATTTTTTTTTCTATTTATGTTATTTATGTTAATTGTTTATTATTATAAAGCAATTTGGCCACAGCATTCCTATGTTGTTTTAAATGTGCTATATAAAGTTGACATTGACATTATTGCATGGCACAGTACTTGATGCACTAAAAGTGTCAGTCATCAAACTATTACTTAAAAAGTCAGACCTAGACCCACACATACTTAATAACTATAGACCCAAAAAGCTGTCGCCAATCACCTTCAGTCACACCTTATGCATCACAATTTACAGTATTTGAGAAATTCTAGTCTGGCTTCCACACTGGTCATAGTACGGAAACGTCACTAACGCATGTTGTAAACGACATTCTTATATCCTCTGATGAAGGAAACTCCACTGTAATTACAGTATGTTGTTAGACTTAACAACAACAACATTTATTTATATAGCACATTTTCATACAAATAATGTAGCTCAAAGTGCTTTACATGATGAAGAAAGAGAAAAAAGACAAAATAAATAAGAATTAAAATTAGGGAACACTAATTAACATAGAATAAAAGGCTCAGTACTGGGACCTTTAATGTTTTCACTTTACAAGCTTCCATTGGGATCCGTCATTAGAAAACATATTAATTTTCACTTGTACGCAGATGACACCCAGTTATACCTTTCTTTTAGACCAAATGAAGTTTCTCTGATGTTGCCTTTAATTAGTTGTGTTAGTGAATTAAAGGAGTGGATGGATGAGAACTACTTGTCTTTAAACACAGATAAAACAGAGATGTTAATTATTGGAGAGAATGTTACTGATCACAACAATATTTTGTCATCATTTAACTTAGCTGAAATCACCATTAATTTTACTGCATCAGCCTGCAATCTAGGAGTTACCTTTGACTCTGGCATGTCATTTAAAGGACACACTACAAAGCTGTCTAAATCATGTTTCTTCTCTCTAAAAATGTTGGGAAATAAAAGTGTTTTCTAAATAAGCAGGATTCTGAGAAATTAATTCATGCATTTATTTCTAGTAGGATTACCTACTGCGATATGGTGTTCACTGGATGTTCAAACTGTTCTTTATACAGCTTCCAGTTAATCCAAAATGCTTCTGCAAGAATTATTACAAGAATAAGAATATACAAACACATAACTCCAGTTCTTATACTGGTTCCCGGTTAAGTTTAGGGCAAATTTTAAAATTCTCCTTAACATATAAAGCCTTAAATGGCCAAGGTCTGGCTTTCTTATCTGAACTTATCATAACTTACAAACCAGAGTGCACATTAAGATCTCAACATGCTTATGATTCCAAGGATAAATAAAATTACAGTGGGAGGTTGTGGTTTTAGTTACAGTTCTCCTAAACTGTGGAATGGCCTGCCTACTACTATAAGAGATGTCCCTTTGGTTTCAGCTTTCAAATCCCTGCTGAAGACTCACTACTTCAGTTCAGCATATCCTGACAGCTGCTGATTAACTGTACAGACTGCATCTCTGTTGTTAGTTATTTGCACTAAAACAGAAGAAATATGATAGTTCTGATTTGTTACTAATTCTCACCTAATCTGTTTCTCTTTTCGGTACTCAAATGTGGCACTTGGTGCCACTGCCCTAGTTGCAAGTTGTTCTGCTTGCCTAAAGTAAAGTCATCTCTGATGGAGCATTGCAGGAATCATCAGGTAGAGGGGTCCTTTCATTGTATAGGCTGGCCCAGCACTGACTCAGCAGTGGAATGGCCATTAGGGGATGGCAGCTTGATGGCCGAGGTCTCCAGGACTCTGAACAAATCCAAATCATATTATATAAAATCATCTACTGTTGAATTCTGCTCTGTACTTGCGATATTTCTGTTGTACTATTATATTGTCAGTCAGTCAGTCATTTTCCAACCCGCTATAACCTAACAAATGGTTACGGGGGTCTGCTGGAGCCAATCCCAGCCAACACAGGGTGCAAGGCAGGAACAAACCTCAGGCAGGATGCCAGCCCACCGCAGGGCACACACACACCAAGCACACACTAGGGACAATTTAGGATCACCAATGCACCTAACCTGCATGTTTTTGGACATTGGGAGGAAACCGGAGCACCCAGAGGAAACCCACACAAACACAGGGAGAACATGCAAACTCCACGCAGGGAGGACCTGGGAAGCGAACCCAGGTCTCATTACCAGAGATACCCAGAATGTTCTCCATTCTAGACAGTAGAATGTCATGTCTGATAGTATCAAATGCTGCACAGACGTCTAACAGAATTAATATACTGTACTGTCCAGAGTCTGCTGCCATAAGCAAATCATTGGTTACCTAAAGCAGAGCAGTTTCATAGCTGTGCAGCGCTCCGAAATCAGACTGAAAAGGTTCCATCAATTTATTAGAACTTAAGTAACTGGTGAGGTGAGGTTACAGTGCAGCACACAACCCCAAAGTCCCCAAAAGTCCTGGCCACAACACACTATGCCTTCTTCCTCTCTTCAGGCCGCCACCTTGCCTCCTCCAGAGACCTCGTCCATCTTCCACCCGACTCTAGCCCTTGTATGAAGGGAGGTGGTTATTTTATAATCACCCGGATGTGCTCCAGGTGTTTCCTGGCAATCTTCACCGATACGCCCCAGTGTGGTGGAAGTGTATCCCAGGGAGCACTCCGGGTGTGCTGAGGTCCAGGGCACCAAAAACAGGGCCGCCCCCTGGCGGTGACCATGGGCCCCTACAGGGTTGAGCTTCAAAGCTATGTACCCGTGGCCCCCAAAGGTACCAGGGCGGTCGCCTCCACATGGTCTGGGGAAGGTGCAAGCCCTCCTCCAGTCCTCCTGGGTGTCCCCCCCTCCCACCATCTCCGACAGTACCCCACCGCCAGCGAAGACCTATCGGGTGGAGCGGCATGTCCTGCGAGGGCACTTTACCCCTGAAGTGCGTCCTGCTCCTGAAGCACCAGGGTCCGGTCCAGAAATAGGGGCGGAGACACCACCTGGACGCCACCACCTGCTGTCCTACCGTGCCTTGCACAGGCAGCGCTCCCACCTCCTACCGGCACCCCAGGGCCTACTCCTTTGGCACCCCCTCCTAGGTTTTCGTGCCCCTTTGGTTGGAGCCACTTGCACCTCTGTAGCCTCCGCCAGCTGTGGCAGCACCCCATCGCCAGCAAAGAGTCCTCTGGCGAAACGGCCCATCCCATGAGGGCAGGTCCCCAATGAAGCGGGCCCTACTGCTCGTCCAGGGTCCGGTCCTGCAACACAAACAGCAGGAGGGGCAGAGCCGATGCCTGGACACCATGTCCTGGCATCCCTCCGTGCCACACACTGACAGTGCTACCCCCTCCGACCGGTACCCCGCGACTTGCCTCTTTGGCACCTCCCCCGCGGGTTCCGTGTCCCTCCTGTTGGATCAACATATGGGACTGCCTGCACTCCTGTCCTCTCCGCTGACTTCATGGTTTTCCTCTGCTCCCACAGAGGGCGGCCAGCAACCGGACGTGAGCATCCTGCCTCACGTCCTCCTTTATCAGAGGAACCGGTATTTACACCTCGATTCCTCCTCTTTCTCTGGGATGCCGTGACGGTTTCGGTCTCCCTATGGGAAAGGCACAGATCCTGTCCTGTCTGCGTCCCTGTGGAACGATGCGAGGCCGTCGCTGGCTTGAAGCGTAGGGTGCTAGGACCTGGGGCACACATCAGCCCGCGTCCTGCCAGCCCTCTCGCTGTCTCTCCCCTCGCCGTGCACTCAGCGCCATGTCCACTGTCGGAGACCCTGCTACTCAGTTCCGTTCACTCATATCCCGGGCAGCGGGATCTCCCTTATTCTTTACGGGGATGGCTTCACTGACCTTCCCCGGCGTGTCCACCTGGCTGAAGACTTCAGCGTCGCGCCGATCTGCCCACTGTCGCAGTGTCATCACGGACGCGACCGCCTTCACCTCCAGCTCCTTTAATCCTCTACGAAGGACGCGCATTATCTGCAATAGTGACCCTGCAGGCTGAAGGCACTCCTCCAGCTCACGCAGAGCCGCCGGCAAGCACAGAAAGTCAGTCGCCGGTTGCCTTACCTGGCTGTCAGGCACATCTTCCGACTGCTTCCTGAAGGGCCTCTCCTCCGGCCCAATCGGGTCCTTCCCCGGCACGAGACGAACATTCCTTGGTCCCACCTCCAACCAATCATTGGCGGGCACACAAGACACACCGTCCACTCCCGTGCCTGTCTTGGGGAGGGACTTCCGGTCCGCGGCCATTTTGGCTCTCCTTCCCCTGGTGCGGTGACAAGCCGACTTTCTGGGTTGCAGCATCTCTGCAGCCCCTGCTGCTGCTGCCGCATCTGTGAAGCCCTGCAGATCAGCACGTGTCTGTCACTGACGCAGATCCGGGCAGTCCCTGCCTGCAAAACACAAAACGCATGACCCCCCAGGGCTGGCTGCCGCCAAGCAGTGAACTCACCTCCCAGGTCCCGTCTGTCCGAGGCAGCTGCTTCGGCATGGCCTTTCTCGACAACACGCCATCCTGGGTGCCTTCAGCGGCAGCACGCTCATAGGAGCCCACTGCAAGTGCTTCCGTATTGCAGTTACTGCTGGACAGTTTCTAACCGGTTCAAGGTTATTTCCATTAATCATTATCGAGACAATTTCCTGGACTTTACATGTGATATGTGTTTCTTGTACGTCATATCTGTTTTATGTTCAATGTAGGGTCAAGGGAGGTTTTGCACTGTATTTTTATTGCTGCATCATTTATTATAATATTCCACCCTTCACTTGTGAGGTTGTGGGTGTTAGGGGAGGGGATAGGTGAGATATTTATACTGTCTGCAATTTTGTTTCACTACTTTTTTATTAATATTGTGGAAAACGTACCCCCAAACACAGACAGACTGACACCAGGATGTCCAAAGTACACTCCTTTATTTTATTTTTCCACTGCACCACAATGTCTTCTTCTTCTTCTTCTTCTTCTTTCTTTCTCTCTCTCTCTCTCTCGACCTCCTTCCTCCTCCTCACAAGCTTCGTCTCCTTCCTCCCAACTCTGGCTCGTCTACTAGAAGGAGGCGGCCCCTTTTATCATGACCCGGATGAGCCCCAGGTGCTCCCCTTGACGTCACTTCCTGGTGTGGCGGAAGTGTCAGAAAAGCACCTGGAAGCACTCCAGGTCTTCTTGGAATTATTTTCGGCAGCACTTCCTGGTGTGGCGGAAGTGCTGCCATCCAGGATTCCCTCACTGTCCGGGCGCCCCCTGGCGGTGGCCACGTCCTCTCACGAATGTCCCAGGTCCCTCCTTGTGGCCCCCAAATAGGCCCGGGCGGCTGCCCTCTCGTGGCCGAGGAGTAATATTGTCCACGTCGGGGACTATCCAGGCGTCCCGGCCGGACAGTGTCCCCGGACATCTGTGACAATATGTATATATTCACTTTATTAACTTACTTACTGTTTCCCTTTTTTGCCCTTTTTGATCACCAATTGGGTAAGTAATTGGAAGAAGTATGGTTTGTCTAGGTCTACTGACCCTCAGGTTGCCAGGCCAAAGGTCTTGGCAGTGTAGTTGCCAGTCCAGACAATTGGGACGGCCGTTAAAATAAAATTACAACAAAAGTTCAGAAGTAATGTCTCTATGACCAAAGGTGGATGATAGAGGCTTTATCCAAAATGTATTTGCATCGATTCCTAACTTGAACATTCACAAAATTATAATGGCCGGAAACTTTAATTGTGTTTCAAATCCAGACCTAGATAGGTCTTCAGGTAATCACATAACTTATCAGACCCATAGGGATTTCTAAATCCATACTTAACAGCATATTCCTTCTTCTCACCAGTACATCATTGTTACTAAAGAATTGATTATTTCTTTATAGATAAGAATTTCTTGCCCACAATCACATCTTGCAAATACTACGCTATTGTTATCTCCGCCCAAGAACATACCAGGGGCCTCATGTATAAACGATGCATATGCACAAAAATGTTGCATACGCCCGTTTCCACACTCACATCAAGATGTATAAAAACTAAACTTGGTGTAAAGCCATGCACATTTTCACGCCACCTCGATACCTTGCATACTCACGTTCTCTGCTCAGGTTTTCAAACTGGTGGCACCCAGCGTCAAAGCAGTGCTACTCTTCCTGTGTGGTTTCCCTTTATTTTTTATATTTACATCCCTGATGTGGCTTTATTAAATACCCTGAAATTAACCACATATTTTTAGTTCAAGGCATCTGATTGTAATCAACCTGTAACAATATAATGGTTCACCAAATGGCTAAACTATTCCAAATACCTAGCCACTTTAGCGTTGTTACTATCAGTGCACCACTCGGAGTATTTAAACCCAGTGTATCTGAGTGTGGAATCACACCTATACAGCAGCTGATCAGAAAACTCTATGGTAGATTGTGTCAAGAGGGGGGAGAAATATCAGGATAGACCTTCTAGCACATGCTGCCTCAGCCATGCGTATAGTCTGTTTGAACTGCTCCCATTCAGCAAATGATTCAGAGCCTTTCCTGTACGGACCTCTCAGTTCAGAAACAGTTTCATCCCAAGAGTTATAAATGCACTCTTTCAGTCCATCAAGTGCTCCCAGTAGAGCTGTTTCTACTTATACAGTACGTACAATTGCCTCACTGTAAACTTGCATTACAGTTGTAATATTGACAACCTGAGCCACGTATGCTTTCATGTTGTATATTTTTCAGTTTTTATCCTATTATTATTATTATTATTGTTGTTATTTTATTTGCATATTGAATCTCATGGTACCATACAAGAACAATAAATGAATTCAATTCATGGAGCGGAAGAACATGGAAGTTGGCATACGCACAAATTTATGCATCTGGATTTTTTTGTGTACCGATATTTTTGCATTTGTCTGTACACCATGTTTTAGTGTGAATTCTACACACGGCATTATGCATGAGGCCCCAGGTCTCCAAATGAGGCACTTTTTAGGAAAAGACAGGCTTTGCAATCAGAACTCAACCTTTTCACAGCAATAAAAACAGAACAACTCATTTTCAAATCGCGACAACATTACTATGAACACAGAGAGAAGGCTAAAAAAATTTTAGCTCAACAAATCCACAAGCAGGAAGTTTGTAATGCAATATCAGTAATCACCAACACAGATGGAGATAGAATCATCAGGCATAAAAATATAATGCACATATTTAGAGACTACTATAAGTCCTTATATTCTACTTAGTTTAAAGAATACAAGACACAATCTGATGCATTTTTTGATACATTACGGATACCACAGCTAGATACTCTCAGTGCAGAGGAATTGGATAAACCTCTGATACTATCAGAATTACTAGACACTATAAACTCACTTCAGAGTGTGAAAACACCAGGGGCCACATGCATAACGCCATTCATAGAATTCACACTCTAACATGGCATACGGACAAAATCGGAAATGTGCTTACGCACAAAAAAATCCAGATGCATAAATCTGTGTGAACACAGTGGGAAAAAAGCTCGAAATGTCAACTTTAATCTTGAAATTTCCACTTTAATCACGTAGTTTGTTTTGTCATTAAAGTAGATCATAAACTTCATTTTAAAATTGTTTAATTTACTAGTTTCTCAAATCCCATCGTAACTAAAGTAGCACGTTAAATGCTTTGTTTTGTATGTGTTCTTCTGTGTGCTCTATGTGTTTGAATCACTACGTGCTTCTTAAACCAGCTTTCTCTTCCTGCGACAGGACACAGAATTCACTACATTCATGATATTACAGTTCTCTGAACAGTTTAAATACCAAGATGTATTCTTGATATAATTTTCATGATGAAATTAATTAAAGCATGTATTAAACATGGGGCCACAGTGGCACAATGGTAGCGACGAGCTGGCGCTCTGTCCAGAGATTGTTCCTGCCTCCCGTAAGATGCTTGCTGCGCTGTGCGCGACCCTCGGTGAAATAATTTATTGCAGCAGTACTGTCTCTTTCAAACGTACTAACCCCCAATTCCTGTGCTTCCTTTTCTTTCCCCTAATAACCAATCACCACATAATCAGCTCTTTCTTAAATGTGAAGTCATCTGTAACCTTAGAATGCCGATTCTTCAAAACTTTTAAGGAACATTGAAATATCTAATTATTCCATTCATCTGTCCATCGAAGGTCGCGCCAGTCCCAGCAAGAATACAGTGTGAGACAGGAACAATCCCTGAACGGGACGTCAGCTCATGACGCTGCGCTACTGAGTCCTCGCATATTTAATCATTAACAATATACATTATTTAAATGAAGTTAAAAATGTATCTGTATAATGTAATATATATACTTTAATACTTTTTATCTTTAAAATAATATCAAGAGCTCCATGATAATAGCGCCTGGAAATCTGAATCAACTTAGAAGGCAGTCATCGTCATCTGTAAATACGCGCTCTCTTCTGTTGAATTTAATTGCCTTATTGTTATTATATGGTACAATCAGATTCAATATACAAATCCTTGATAAACTTATTTTCCTATAAAATGGTAAAATAACAACAACAATAGTAATAAGAATAATACAATAAAAAAACAATGAAAAATATACAATATGAAAGCATAAGTGGCTCAGGTTGTGCAATATTAAACTGTAATGCAAGTTTACAGTGAGGTAATTGTACTTAAAAGTACAAACAGTTCTACTGGGAGCCCTGGATGGACTGATTAAGTGCGTTTAGAGCTCTTGGGATGAAACTGTTTCTGAACCATGAGGTTCGTGCAGGAAAGGCTCTGAAGCGTTTGCTGATGGAAAAAGTTCAAATAGACTGTGCGCATGGCTGAGGCAACATGTGCTAGAAGCTGTACCCGATAATTCCGCTCTTGACACAATTTGCGGTAGAGCTTTTTGACGACCTAAATCAGAAGGGAGCAGAAGTATCTACCTAATTTTAAATTTTATTACTGGGCAGCAAACATACAAGATATAAAACCTGGACACTAACACAAAGAGATGAGCACATGCTAGTTTGGTCTGCAATGGAAATGAAATCCGGCAGTACCTTTCTTTATTCCTTACTTTGTACTCCAGTAAATACAAGGTATCATCAATATACTAACAACCCAATTGCCCTTCAATCACTCAGAATATGGAACCAATGTAGGAAGCACTTCAAGTTAGAGAATATTTTATCTGTGGCACCCCTACATGATAGCCATCTTTTTCCACCCTCTCAAATTTACACAGTTTTTAATGTTTGGAAAACGTATGGGATTAAATCATTTAGAGATTTGTATATAAGTAATGTCTTTGCATCCTATGAACAATTACATTCTAAATTTAGTTTCCCATTATCACAATTTTTCCACTATCTCCAAATTAGTAACTTTCCTACACAAAATCTGCCCAATTTTCCTCTTCTCCCACCTATTTCTATTGCAGAAGAGGTATTGATCAGTCTTGAAGACTCAGACAGCGTTTCTATAATATATAAAACCATTTTAAAGTCCCTTCCTTTTAAATATCCCAAAGTAAAGTGGGAAAAAGATCTCTTACAGAATTCACTCTAGCGCCATATGTGCAAAGCATTCAGTTATTCAAATTACATTTTTTTATCAAGCACATTTATCTCATTTAAAATTGTCCAAAATTTTCCAGGACAAGATCCAACCTGTGAATGTTGCAATCAAGTCCAGGCTTCACTAGGCCACATATTTTGAGTGTGTACCAAATTAACATCATTCTGGACACAATTTGTTTCAATACCTATCAGAGAGCCTTGGTGTCAAAATCACTCCTAATCCATTAATAGCTGTGTTTAGTGTACTCCCAGATGGACTTAAAGTGGAGAAGGACAAACAAACTGTAATTTCCTTTACTTCACTGTTAGCACATAGACTAATCTTGCTCAACTGAAAGAATCCTAACCCACCTCTGTTAAGTCAGTATGTAACTGATATTATATACTATTTGAAATTGGAAAAAATCAAATTCTCTCTTAGAGGATCTGTTCAAAACTTTTTAAAACCTGTCATGATCTAATCCATAATATTTTAGAATAAGCACTTATATTGGGGAGACAGACTCATTTCCCTCTATACTACTCTCTATATAGTTTTACTCTGGCTGTTGGCCTTTCTGTCTTTCTCATGGGTAAGGAGGTTGAATTGAATTTAGTTTTGTTAAGTTAGACTTGACTGTATGGTTACATGCTTTAAGTAAAATAAATAAAAGTTTTTTCCAGATTGTTTGAAAAACTCATGGTTGCACTAGATTATCAACATTGCACCAATAAATCACTCACTTAAGTGCATATGGGGCACAAACTGCCTCACAAATACAGATGGCACCACCAAATTCCTAATAGCAAATGTATTAGAGAGAGTACATACAATGTAATGGGTAGTTCAGTTATTTAATATGTAAATGATTAATGTCTAGAATCTTATTTTTCAATTCTTTTTTAATTTATGATAACTGTTTATTGTTTAAAATCAAATCCACACAAGTGGCTCAGCAGGAAAAATATGCAACATGAAATGTACTTAAAAATATTCTTGATCTACATTATTGTCATAATAGTAATTAAAATTACTTAGTCCTTTCCACAATACTTTTTCACCAACTGCAGTGGTGGACAGTCCTGATCAAACTGAATTTTGCAGGTCCCATCTGCATCATTAGGCTCTGATCCAAACAGAGTCAACTGATTCATTAAGCTTGGAAAAGTGAAATTATACCAGATGGTGGACAATGAATTGTTTTTTTTTTGTTTTTTTAATTAAACATGATGGGCTCATCTTTTGTTTGTTAATGATTCATTCAATTTGCACTTTGCCAATGAGAAGCATTCTGTTTACTACTATCTGTTAGGTGAAAGAAATAGATGGTTGTTTTCTTTTTAATTAGTTAATTGCTCATTTCTCAAATTTTAAAGTAATGAATAAAATAGAAAATAATATATCTTATAAACTATTATTCTTTACATCAGACAAAATACAAATTCAGTTCATTAGATTTTTCCTCCTAATTAAATAATTCCATAATTAGGTTGATACATCTTTTTTGATTGACACTGTTCTGAATTTTTTAAAGTAACCACTCTTAAACTTTTATTAAATAAACTGTATTTAGATATGAATGTTCTACACACTGATTTAAAATGTATCATTCCTTTATGAACTTATAGAGCAAATTATAATATCACATCAACATAGCTCTTATCTTAAAAAAAATAAAATAAATGAAATAAATAGTGATTGCATAGAAACAGTGTTAAATCATACTGTAAAACATATTGTAATTTCCTTTGTTCCAGTGAATCCTGACATCATAATGTTTCTAGATTTAAAGGCAATTCCTCACACTATGCAGCACAGTATTATACTTTGCAGGCTTCATAATTTACAGTAGTTGGACACTCAGACACTGTTCTTTGTTTGGTTACATAATACAAGGTGAGCCAAGTGGCAGCCAAGTGGGTTGGTGTAGGGGTCCTTTGATAGGTGATCCCTTGTAGTTTTCAGTCGGCAACGAATCCATCATCGCTATGCAACACGCCTTCTGAACACACTTCAGCATTTTTTCAAATGGTGATGTCACAAATCAGAAAGCAATTCTTCTTTGTAAGGGCATCAATTTTGCAGCCTCCTAGATGTTCAGCACGCAAACATTCTTCTGCCTAAGGCATTTCAAACACATCTTTGAGGAGTATTTTGCATGAGAACCTTAATGTCCATCCATACAAAATGATGGTAGTGCAGGAACTCACCGAGAGGGACTGGGAGAGCCATAGAGAGTTGTGTGTGAAAGTTCTGCAAATCGTTCATCAAGATGGCATCATCATGTGCAGCGATGCGGCATATTTCCATTTGAATGGTTGCATAAATAAGGAAAACTTTCGCTATTGGGCTGAAACCAACCCTCGTGAACTTCATCAGAGACCCCGCACATTGAGTGTGTTACAGTTTGGTGCGCCGTTGTAGAATTTGATATTGTAAGCCCTTACATTTTTGAGGAGGGGGGAGCAACGGTCACTGTCACTTCAGAACGTTACATTCAAATGCCAGACAATTTTTTTGTGTCCCCAACTGGAAGAGATGGATGTAGTGGATGCCTGGTATCAACAAGAAGGAGCAACAGATTATACAGCACTGATATACATGCAAGTTTTGTGGGAGATGTTTCCAGGGAAGCTGATCTCCCTGCACGGCGATGTCGAGTACCCTTCATGTTCGCCTGATCTTGCTCCGTGCAATTTCTTCTTGTGGGGCTATCTCAAGTTGAAGGTGTACACACACAAACCTCAAAAGCTTGAAGCCCTCAAGGATGCTATTCGTCATGAAATCGCTGCTAATTCCCCTTGAAAAGGCCAAACAAGTCATGCGAGCATTCAGAAATCGTCTCTAATAGTGTATCGTCAATGATGGCCACCACCTTGAAGACATGATTTTTAAAAAATAGTGAAAAAAATCTATTTTATATACCCTTTCTTGTGTCATAATGAAATGTATTTTATCTTGTAGCGTTTTTGTAGAATAAACGTTTGAAATGTAGTACTTCTTTTTGGCTCATGCAGTACTTAGACTTTTTCAGCTCTTACATAAGTGTGAATAAGGTGCTACTTCATACCAGTTTGGTTTTGAGACCAGATATATTTTCTGTGTTTATTAACATTGATGTCTTAAAGTCCTTGCTGTTCGGAAAAATGTAAGAAATGAGAAAATTTAGACACACTGCACTTTCCAAAGGTTTGTTATGCACCTTTCTCACTGATTACAACTCTCAGTTAGCACATTTGAAGAGAAAAGGAGGGGATGAAACACTGTGATTGGATACCTTTTATGATATTTTTTTCCTATTTTCCACTCAGCACAATATTGTAGAACAATATCTTGAAAATAAAGGAATACCACACCAAAAAAATAATATTTTTCTCCGCTCATTAATTAGTGAGGAATCTTGAATTCATTCTATAGCACCGTATTATGAGGAGGTATGCTGATTTTTTCTGTAACTATTAATAATATAATTAACTATTAATAATATCTTAATAAATAATGCCTGCGCATTGTATGTTTCGAAATATGACATGATAACAGACATGTGGATTATGCGACACAAGTAACATGAGACGTTCTTTTTTTCTATGGACATTTTTCATTTACTGTTTACAGCATAGGTCAGAGTTGGGTTCTATTATATCATAAACATTTTTCTTGCTGTTCTGCCGGAAAACATTAGATTAAAATGTATTCTCAGTTATCACTATAAACTATATGAGGTAAGAAGCATATAAAAATATTTTTGGGTGGAGTGTTCCTATGATTGAAAGATTGACCTCTACTTTTTCTTTATCTTGTGCCATCATTTAAAAATACTGCTCTTGAGCATTAGTGCTAAGAATAACATATTACTGAGTTTTTATAGAAATAAAACTATGTTTGCTGTATTAGCTATTTAAACCAATTTGTGTATTGCTTTTATTTATTTTCTCATTTTATTTTGTTTATCCATATTTCTTTGTCAAGCTGATTATCATTCTTTGTTCCTATGATCCAAGACAGTCACATTACATTGATGTCATTCAGTTTGCACTGTCATGTCTTGCTATGTGACATTGCAGAGGCCATTCTTCTTCTTCTTTTGGCTGCTTCCGTTGGGGGTTGCCAAGGCGGATCATCTTGTTCCATATCTTCCTGTCCTCTGCATCTTGCCCTGTTACACCCATCACCTGCATGTGCTCTCTAACTACATCCATAAACCTGCTCTTAGACGTTCCTCTTTTCCTCTTGCCTGGCAGATCTATCCTTGGCATTCTTTTCCCAATAAACCCAGTATCTCGCCTCTCTGACTTTGTCTCCAAACTGTCCCACCTGAACTGACCCTCTAGTGTACTCGCTCCTAATTCTATATATCCTTATCACACCCAATGCATCTTTAACTCAGCCAGCTCGAGCTCTTCCTCCTGTTTTTTGGTTAGTGCCACCATCTCCAACCCACATAACATAGCTGGTCTTACTACCGTCCCGTAGACCTTCCCTTTCAGTCTCGCAGATACCCATTTGTCACAAATTACTCATGACTCTCTTCTCCACCCATTCCACCTTGCCTGCACTCTCTTGTTCACCTCTCTTGCACAATCCCCATTACTCTGTACTGTTGATCCCAAGTATTTAAACTCATCCACCTTCCTCAACTCTACTCCTTGCACCCTCACCATTCCACTGACCTCCGTCTCATTTACACACATGTATTCTGTCTTATTCCTATTGACTTTCATTCTTCTCCTCTCTAGAGCATATCTCCACCTCTCCGGGGTCTCCTCAACCTACTCCCTACTCTTGCTACAGATCACAATGTCATCAGCAAACACCATAGTCCAAAGGGACTCCAGAAAAATCTTGTCTGTCAACCTGTCAATCACCATTGTAAATAAGAAAGGGCTCAGAGCTGATCCCTGATATAATCACACCTCCACGTTCAATGTATCTGTTATTCCTACCTGTACCATTCTTACATACTTCTCCGCCACTCCTAACTTCCTCATACAATACCAAAACTCATCCCAAGGCACCCTGTCATATGCTTTCCCCAAGTCCACAAAGACATAATGCAACTCCTTCTGGCCTTCTCTATATTTCTCCATCAACACCCTCAGAGCAAACATCTGTGGTGCTCTTTCCTGGCATGAAACCATACTGCTGCTCACTAATCACCACCTCCCTAATCATCACCTTCCTTCTTAACATAGCTTCCACTCTTCTTTCCTATAACTTCATACTGTGGCTCATCAATTTTATCCCCCTGCAGTTACTACAGCTCTGCACACCCCGCTTATTCTTAAAAATCAGTACCAGTACATTTTTTCTCCAATCCTCAGGCATCCTCTCGCTTTCCAAGATTCCATCAAACAATCTAGTTAAAAACTCCACTGCCATCTCTACTAAACACCACGATGCTTCCACAGGTATGTCATCCGGACCAACGGTCTTTCCATTCTTCATCCTCTTCATAGCTGTTTGTACCTCCTCCTTGCTAATCTGTTTCTCTTCCTGATTCATTATTGCCACATCATCCAACCTTCTCTTTCTCTCATTCTTTTCATTCATCAGCTTTTCAAAGTACAGGCAGTTGCCGGTTTACGTACGAGACAGGGACTGCAGGTTTGTTCTTAAGTTGAATTTGTATGTAAGTCGGAACAGGTACATTGTTTTAATAAATGTTATTGTTGACCAACTGTAACCAAGTGCTCTGCCAATGAATGATGGAATTTCACCTCCCTCTGACCTCTTTATTATTTCAATTTTATTTTCAATGGTGATGGTTTTTCTCTTCTTTACTGTATCACCAGCACTTGCATCAGATTGGTGTTTCAGAAACATTACTGAAGGATGAAGACAAAAGGTTAAGATGAGCTCTTCTGCACAGCACTGTACACGCTATCACAGCAGGTAGGCACCTTTCGTCAGCACGTCTGGTGTACTGACGAGAGACAACTTCCTGCTATGTACGTAACAGTACAAGCAGGCTTGCTATTGAGAATGAATGGGGGCAGCGAGGGGCAGTTCACCACCCGCCCACCACACAGTCACTTCCACTTGCATGCAGTATGCTGCCTGCAGCATCAGCCCTCGAGAACAAACAGGGTGCGGCCAAAGGCGGGTAGTGAATCACCCACCACCGCCCCCATTCAACAGGCAATTCTAAAACATCTACACACAACACTTATTGACTCCTACCTCTTTTAGTTTGATGCCCAACCTTTCATGTGGGACCTTATCAAATGCTTTCTGAAAGTCAAGATAAATAATATGCACCACTCTTATTGTAACCTGTTGTTGCTTTCTCATAGAATTCCAGCATGTTTCTAAAACATAGCCTCCCTTGTCTGAACTCATCAATAATTACTTGGATCTGCCCAATCACCCTTTTTATATAACATAAAAATATTGGCTATTTTCCTTTTCTTAGCAACTTCCCCAATGTGCAGTGACTTTAGAAACATAAGTGTCAAGGGTTTATACATGCACTCATTAACCTCCTTAAGCACTTGAAGATAAATGTTATCTGGTCCTGGGGAATTGCTAGATTTTAGCCTACTTGATCTAAGCAGTACCTCTCCCTCTGCAATTTCCAAATCACTCAGTACCTCCTAAGTAGCCTCAAGGTATTTTACTCACTTCCTTGCATGTGAAAATATCAGAAAAATGCAGACTTAGAGCATTTTATATTTCACTACCTGTGTATTTTAATTCCCCTTTCCTGTTCTCATTGTACTTCACCTCATCCTTGTTCTTTTTGTACTGAAATACTGAAAGAATCTCTTTGCGTCAGAATTTTCTTTTCTACAGTATTTCTCTGTAAATGCCTTTTAGCTTTCCTGATATGATGTTTTCATGTGCCCATTGATTAACACTGGAGCTATTAGTCTTCTACACCATATATATTTGTTTGTTTTTTACAGCTTCTTTTTTATCTCCTTATTTACCCACTGCTGGCTTTTTAAAAAATTTCTTACCAATTCCAAATTTTGGGATGATCTACCCAGCATTATATGTATTTATTTTTAAACCTGTTCCACTGCGCCTCGACCGTCTCCACATTTAAAAGCTTATCTCAGTTTATCCCTTTCAAGTTTTCTGTAAAATTTGCCCTCCCAAAGTTAAACTAGACAGTTTTAGACTATGCATCCACAAAAATACTAGGAATTGTGTTATATTATGATTAAATAACCTTAGAGGTTCAATCTCAATACTGTCCTAATTATTACAAAACACTAAATCTAGACAGGCTCCCCCTTGCATTAGTGCTTTAACAGTAGAATCACTGAAGCCTATGAAAATACTTGTAATGCCGGGCCACTTCAAATTCTTTTGCACCTTTTCATCAGCGTCTTTGTTTTACTAATGTCTCAATCAGTACAAGCAGAAAGCAGCCTGCTATCCAATCCCCCACCGAGGCAGCAAAGGTCAAGTCAGACACAAAATCCTCAGAGCTGAAGTCTCTTTATTTGGGAGTTAGGTGAATAATTTATTTTTCTTTGGTTATATTCTTGGCAAAAAGCACACTTGTTTTGTTATATCTTTTGTGAAAGTGTTTATTTGATATTTGGACTTCAGTCTTCACACATTATACATTTCATATCAGCATTTTGTCATTATTACTGTAACATGAAAAAAGTTTCTGTTTTAGTTATGTGTTCAACATTTCTTGCCTCGCATTTCCTGCCATCCTAGATTTACACAGATCATTGTAGACACAGAAATATATGTATTCCAAACAACAATATATTATTTACTGTATATAATTCCAGACACCTAACTCCCCGGTAGATACTTCATCTCTGAGAATTTTGCGTCTGACTTGACTTGCTTGCTGCTTGTGCTGATTGGCACATTTGTAAAACAAAGACGCTGATGAAGAGGTGCGAGGGAATTTAAGGTGGCCCGGCATTACAATATTTTCATATGCTTCAGGAATTGTAGTGTTAACATACTGTGTTAAAAAACAGTCACTAATAATGTGTAAAAACTTCTGCTCTTTTAATCCATTTTTTGCATGGTTAGCCAAGTTAATATTTGGAAGCCCTTGTGGGTGACCCCCGAGGAAGACAGGAATAGTTCAATCAATCAGTCTTCAAATTTACTAAACTTTACTTACACCTGCTTGCTTCCCTGTCTTTTTTTCCTAACTTTGCATCCTTCTTTTTACTTTCTTTCTTTCAAGTTATGTGCCTCTGCCTACAATTTGTGCTCCTTCTTAGTATTGAATTCTTACAGTATGTTATCTCCCTTTAACTCAGTTATAACTTTTCTGAGCACTAAGAACTGTTTCATCAAGTACATCTTTTTTCACTATGATTTCTCCCTACTTAAAAAATACTATGTTATTTACTTATTTCTTTGCCAATGTCTACTGTTGCTTGTCCTGCTTGGCACCCCTAACTAGGTACCTACTGCAGAGGTCCTCTCTTTTATCTTTTTACTTTCATGCCTGGCTAGCTGCATAAGATGTATTTAAAATAAATGCTTTCTTCTTTACAAATGAGCACATGTGCCCTCACTCACTATTAGCACATATGTTTAACTCCACAAACGTTACAGGTTTGAACACAAGTACCTTTTCCAAACATTTAGCTACCTTTTCTCCTATGCAGGTGAAAAAAGCAATGAAAACTTCTAAAGGGAAAATAGCTATAAAAATTCCTGCATGGCTCCTTAGAGGGAATAAAAAAACACACATTATTTAGGAGTAAAATTTGTTTTTACTTAACTCTTACATGAAAGTAACACTGAACACACAGCACTTCTTCCAATTTAAAATGCAAGGAAGATGTGAGCTGTTTTATTGGCGTTGTTTTTCCTCAATGTTACTACTAGTTTTTGTGCCTCAGTTTTATGAATAATTGATATTGAAATATGTACAGTATATGATCGCCATTTCTGATGTAAAGAGAAAGTAGAAAAGATAATCAAAATATATAATTTTAAGTCAGGTTATGCATTTTTTAGTTGGCATGCTTAAACTTAATTCCTGGTATCTGCCATAATAAGAGGCAAGTGCAGAGCACATGCATGTAAACTTCAGTATTCTGATTCAGAAAGCAGGATTAGTGTGAAATCCAATTGAAGTGAATTGTGATTTATAGGAATTGTGTTCATTCCATTCCAGAAAGCCATAATTTAGCAAAATCTGTTTCTGAAAGAGATTAAGTCAAAATTGTATGATCCATGAGTCTAAAGATGCAGATAACTCTCTAATCCTACTTTTTGGAATGGGTTCAGGATTTGCCTCTTGCTGAAAGAAACATTTGACATTATTCAGCTTAGTTACAGGGCAACCAATGCTTTGAAACTAACCTGGAAAGGAGCAGGTTAAACATGAAGGATTAAAGTTTTGAGACCACAGCAGAGCATCCAGCCATAACATTAATGATTGTAAATGACCTGTCAGAAATGCTGATGCAAAATTTACTATTTAAGAAGCGGAAAAAAACTGAGAAAATGTTGAAAATGCTGTGTTCCCTCATGGACCAGCAATTGACATGGAAGCATAACTCCTTTGCTAATTTTTTTCCAGAGAAACCTAATTAGACCATGACTGGACATTCAGGCATTCCCAGAAGAGCATCTGCATGAACATTGTTGTTCTACATCTGAGGCTTTAATATATCTGAGCAACTTTGTAAAACATGACATGTTCAGAGTTAACACATCTTGGCTTTGAGCTCGTATTGATGCAAATCACGGACATCTTCCAATTTTTTCAATATTTTTAGGGCATTATTTTACACAATATTAAAAATGGCACATATATAGGCAAAGTGATCTCAAAAGTGTACCTATCTTTGAAGCAGCTTCTGCACACTTGCACACACACACACACACACACACACACATGCACATGTAGTGATGTGTCGGTTGCGAACGAAACGGCTCTTGGAGCCAGCTCTTTGAAGTGAATGATCGGAGCCAGCTCTTTGAAGTGAATGATCGGAGCCGGCTCCTTCCTGTGAGCCGGAGTCGGAGCCACTTTTTTTCTTTCTCTATTTTTTT
Organism: Polypterus bichir lapradei; assembly: GCA_026402145.1. Classification (NCBI taxonomy): domain Eukaryota; kingdom Metazoa; phylum Chordata; class Cladistia; order Polypteriformes; family Polypteridae; genus Polypterus; species Polypterus bichir. Next base: position 35,236,857 of record JANRMT010061414.1, on the reverse strand, counting down.
TCAAGCTTGCACGGGATTGGTCAACTAAACGATGCCTGTCTGCACTGAGCAGGAGGGGGAGGGGCGGTGCTACAGACAAACACAGCACACACACGCTCAGAGACAAAAACAGGAGGGAAGGAAACATACACGACAAAATGAGCGACCACAGGAAATGGAGAAAAATTTGGATACTTTTCAATTACATTGATAATACAAAGGCAGAGTGTAGAGCGTGCAAGGTTAAAATGTCATATCGAACAGGCTCTACAAATTAAATGCACATGCACATGAGAACTGTACATCCATCAGTGCAGTGGGAAGAAAAAAGACAAGCAAGTGAACCTGCTACTAATGAAAGTGACAGTTTTTCTACTACAACTGTTGAAATTGCCAGTTTGTCAATGTCTACACCATGTGAAGGACAGCTGGGTCCCATGCCCGGCAGGGACGCCCCTGCTGCTTTTGTTCCGGGGGAGCCACCATGGGCACTCCAGTACCTCCCCCGGGACGCTTGGTGGCAGCTTCCATGGCTGACAGTGATTCCCCAACCACCCGCAGGGCTCCATGGAAGATGGAGTCCTCCACAGCCTGGTTGGGGGCTTGGATGGCCGCTAGGGGGAGCTGCATGGACTCAGCAGCCTGGCTGGACGAATCTTCAGCCCCACCCGGAGGTGCAGTTAGGACCAGGTGGTCAAGCACCTTGAACACTTCCGGGTGGGTTATAAAAAGGGCCAGCCACCACCACTCGAGGAGCCAGGGTCTGGAGGAGAAGGACTACGCTTGTGGAGGAGTGGTGGTAGAGGAAGAAGAGTGTGTTGTGCTTTAGTGTTTGTGCTTTGGGACTGTGTGTTGCCTGTGGGTCACGGGGAAGACGTGCGCCCACGGGTGAAGAAAGAAATAAAGTCTTTGTTTTATATGTGCCTCCGTGTCTTTCTGTGTCGGGTCAGGTGCCTATATAGCACCTTTGTTACAACCATCATCCAGTACAGCACCACAACCACCTAGACCTACAACCCAGAGCTCTATGAGACAGTCTGTGCAAAAAGCTATGACTCCAGTGAAACAGAACACAATTGATGAGGAATTGAATAAAATGATTGCACGTGATTTCCAACCATTTTCAATCGTGGAAGACAAAGAATTCAGAACCTTTACTCATGCTCTCAATCCAATTTATGTAATTCCAAGCAGGAAAACTCTCTCCGACAAAATTATCCCAAACCTATATGACAGAAAACGTGCTTCACTGCAAGAGTGAGTTAAAAAAGCACCAGGAGTTTGCCTGACAACTGACTGTTGAACATCCCGCACCACCACATTCTACATGTCAGTTACTTGCCACTTTATTGAAAATTACAAAATGGTGTCCTGTCTTCTGGATTGTTTTGAGTTCAGTGACAGACACACTTCTGAGAACTTAGCAGAGGAGCTGCTCAAAGTGGCAAAAGAGTGGTATGTGGAAAACAAAGTGGTTTGCTGTGCCAGTAACAATGCAGCTAACATATTTAAAGCATTTAAAATCCTGAAATGTACCCACCACCCATTTCTTGCACACACGATTAAGCTGTTTGTGAGAGATTCCCTGAAAGTGATGAAACCCACTGTGGACAAAGTGAAGGCAATAGTGGAATCCTTCCACAGGAGCACAACAGCCCCAGAGAAGCTCAAATCTACCCAACGACAGATGGGCATCCCTGAGCTCAAGCTCAAACAGGAGTGCATTACAAGGTGGAACTCAACCTTTCATATGCTAAAACTGATTCTGCAGTCCAAGGACGCAGTCATTTCTACCCTGGTTGTTATCTGTGCACTTGTTGATTCTCTGAGCCAAGAGGAATGAGAGGTGCTGCAGGAGGCATGGATGGTTCTGGAGCCATTTGAGCAGGTCACTGTGGAGATCAGTGCAGACAGGTACAGTGTACAAATGCATTATTATTATTGTTATTAATATCATTATTATTCAATTATTATTATCATTTTTATTAGTTGTTGCATTATTGGTATGAGAAGTAGATTAGACATGAATGGAAATAATATATACTGTTAGATAAAACAAAACATAATATTAACAGTTATTCTTTACTCATTTTCAGCTATTTTACAGTCTCCAAAATGCTGATCCTGTGCAAGGGTCTGCAGAGAGTGACAGCTGAGCACCAGACCACAGTAACCACAGGGAAAGTGGCAGAGTTAGTGGCTGCTCTCTGTGCATCCATGGACAGAAAGTTTCACAGAATAGAATACAACCATGCTTGACCCAAGATTCAAATGGTTGGCTTTTAATGAAAACAGAGTGGCTGATGAAGCTCTTCAGAAAATAAGTGCAGCAGCAAGATACAGCCAGCCAGCTCCACTACCAGGGGGCCAAGAAGGAGAAAAGAGAACAGAGGATTAACAAGAGCCACACGCATCTGCTGTTTGGAGATTCTTTGAAGAACGAGCAACTGGTCCTGGAGACACTCAGAAAAGAAGGAATCCCTCAGCAGATGCAATACTGGAAGTGAGATTGTATCTTGAGGAGCCTCTTTTCCAAAGAAGTGAAGACCCGCTGAGCTCATGGGAGACCAAGGCTTCAGTTTACCCACATCTTACACATGTGATGGCATGGAGACTGTGCATTGTAGCAACATCAGTCCCCTCAGAGAGAATCTTCTCCAAAACAGGGTAGATAATAACAGAGAGAAGAAACAGGGTCAACCCCTCAAAGCTGAGGCACTTGGTTTTTCTTAATGCCAACCTTCTTTAAAGACTAGCTAAAACTGTTTCCTGGATGCTACTTTTTTTGTTTTACACATTATTTATTTTTTGTTTGGTGATTCTCTAAGCTTATGTTGTTTCACTGTAAATAATTAAAAATATTGGATCTTTTCCTTAAATTGAGATGGTTTTGTTTTTGTACCTTAAAATTTATTATTCTGTATTATAAGCCATATAAATAATAAAATTTCATATAATGTATGTTTTTCTACGTTAGTAATTCATTTCACTTAAAATTTTACATTATTTTTGTTAATAATTTAAGCACCAAAAAAATCTGAAGAGCCACTTGGGAGCCGAAAGAGTCGGCTCTTTTAAGTGAGCCAAGCCATAAGAGCCGGCTCTCTTAAAAGAGCCAGAATTCCCATCACTACGCACATGGGCTGTTTTCCAGAAACAGAAATAGATAACCACCATCAAACAAGAATTCCAAGGATTTACAGGTAGGACAGTCAAATTTGAACTAATGTGGCACTTCTGAGCAATAATATCTAATAATAGATTCACTGGTGGAACAAGCTGCCCACCTTTATCCCTTCTGTAGACTCTCTCACCCTTTAAAGATGAAAATGCCTCCAAGGACTCCCCTCTTCAACATTAATATTGCAAAAATGGAATACAGTGCTATTGCCAGGGGTACATTTTGCACAATGCAACAATTAGCCATATAAAGATTACATAGATTTCACTGATATTCCTCCACACCTCCTTCCTTGGCAACTGTTGCTTCTCATGTATTGGATGTGCCAATAATCTTTATGCACTGCCACCATCATTTCTTGCACTGCAGGCATGAAGGTAGTCCCCTGTTTTTCAGACTTGTAGTCTTTGGTTGACTGTTCAGTGTGCAATTTATAAGGGCGTGTAAAATTTGGTGTTATTGTATTCTGTTTGTTAGTCATTGGTTGTGATAGATGGCCGGGAGCCCTGCCCTGCTGGGATGCCTGGAGGAAGGAGGAACTGGGAGAGTGGCACTTTTTTTCCCTGGGTACCCAGCTGGTCCTTGATCCCTTTGGGACAGTACTTCTGGGATGTCAGGAAGTGCTGACAAACCTGGGATGGTTTATGCCCAGAGTGCTTCCGGGTGCAAGGGCAGCATTTCCGCCACACTGGCAAAGTAGGGCATTCATAGTGTAGGATCTTGGGACACTTACCCATTAACTGTCACTACTGCATTTCTAGCAAACTTTAAGGAATCATTGTTCCATTGCTCCCTTTTAAAGGAGGACGGCGTTAGTTTAAACTGAAAATTTAATTCTTGAAAGGGATCCCTTGCGACCTTAATGGGCAGAGTTTTAGACTGTACAGGCTCTCCGGTCGTTGGGGTGAATTCCGGGTTGCCTGAGGGAACCTTCTACTCCGTGACACTGAGTTGACGCATGGGTCCTAGTACACGGTGTGGAGGCAGCCGGATTTGCACTATCCCCATCCATTAACAAGCCCACTTTTTTACAAGGAGTGTACAATGTTACAATGTTAATACCGTTGTTACTGTCAGACCAGTCCCACTGCGGTATCACTGGATAAGGTGGATTGGGCAACACCGTTACTACCAAACTTTTTATAGTGTTGTCAACTGAGATGACACATGAGGTGGATTTGTAATTATGGGTTTTGCCATGAATACACCTGAGACTGGTCTTATTTTTAAGGCATTGTCGCAGTCAAAAATAACGGCGAGCAACAATAGAAATGTTACTCCCAGAGTCAAACATAGTGTTCAATTTATATCCATTAATTACTACTACTCCCGTATATGGGAGAGACAAAGGGTTAATTACAGCATAGTTCCCAACTTGAAATGGTGGGAAAGTTTGAACTGTTTCTCCTTTTCCGGATGGGAGCTTCTGTGAACTGCCAGGTGGGCTCAGGGACAGGAACATGAACCTGTCTGGGTTTGCGTAAGGACTGTTCTGACCTGTCTGATTTACAATGCCCTACTACCACCTCGATTAAGGCATCCATGGAGGTGTACTTTTGCTTGAGGATCTGCTGGGCGAGTTGTTCTGGGAGGGCATTGACAAAGGTTTCGCAAGCCATGTATTCAACAACTTTTTGGGCATTATTTATATCTGCCCGTAGCCATCGCCTGATTTTGCTCCACATCTCAAAGGGTTCTGATGGGTTGTTCAGGGTCAAACTTCTGCTCCCGCCAGTCGTTCACCTGCTGTGCTGCTGATACACCGTAGCGTTTGTATACCTTTTAAGGTATCATAATTAGTGGCCTGCTCCTCAGTTATATTATAGTAAGCCCTCTGTACTTCCCTTTTCAGGTAGGGCGCCAAAATGTAGGCCCACTCCGACCTCGGCCAGACGTTGCATTTAGCCATTCTCTCAAAAATCAAAAAGTATGATTCTACATCATCCCCCTCAGTCAAGTAAATCAGCTGAGGGAGTACAGACTGAGCAGTCTCTGTCCTTATCGCTGCTGTAGCCTGAGCTTCCAATTCCATCATTTGGGTTCTTATTTCCCCCATCTAGAACTTCAGGGTTTGAAGCTGTGTCATCATCATGGCTAGAATGGTAGTAAGGTCTTGTTACTCTGACATTCTGGAACAATAATTCTGTCACCTATGCCAATGTAATAAATAAATTCACTCAAGAACAATTCAGAAAAAGTTGGGGAAATTGCCCCGTATACAAAATGGTGACAGGAAGTGATTTGGTAGGAAATGACACCAATACAGACAGGTGGAAGTGATGTCATCACTCTTCTCCTCTTCTTGATCTCCAAAGTCATCCAACAGACCTACATCCTATGCTGTCTAACTACACTTTCCCCTACTACCAATTTGCAGTCTTTAATCCCCTTCAGATGGACTCTTCTGCATAGGATATAACCTACCTGTGTGCATCTTCCTCCACAATTGCACATCACCCTATGTTCCTCCTTCTTCTTAAAATACGTATTCATCACAGCCATGCTCATCCTTTTTGCAAAATCCACTATCCTCTGACCTTCATTTCCCTCCTTGACCTTATAACTACCCATCACCTCCTCGTCTCCATCTGTTTACTTCACCATGTCCATTGAAATCCGCTCCAATCATCACTTTCTGTCCCATGGGTACTCTGTCCATCACTTCATCCAACTCACTCCAGAAATCTTCTTTCGCATCCATCCCACATCCAACTTGTGGGGCACATACACTAACAACATTCATCATCACACCTCCGATTTCCATTTTCATAATCATTACTCTTGACATACTGTTCCTTCAGAATAACCCCACCCCATTTCTCCTCCAATCCACTCCATGATAGAAAGAACAATTTGAATCCACCTCCGATCCACCTGTACTTACTCTCCTTCCATTTAGTCTCTTGCATGCGCAATATATCAACCTTTCTTCTCTCCATCACTCTCCAACTCTCTCCCCTTATCAGTCATACTGCCAGCATTCAAAGTTCCTACCCTCAGTTCTACTCTTTTTACCTTCCTCCTTTCCTCTTTCTTCTGGATATGTCTCCACCTCTTCTTCTCCTTTTCCCTATTTCCGCCAGCACCCTGTTAGCTAAAAGTACTGGTGACAGTTGTTGTTAACCTGAGACTCGACCGATCTGGTATGGAAATCGGCATTGTTGTCCCCATGTTGATCTGGCAAAATTTTACACTAGATGTCCTTCCTGATGTAACTCTCGGCATTTATCCGAGCTTGGGACTGGCACGAAAAATCACACTGGTTTGTGCATCCCCTGTGGCTGGTTCCACAAAAAAAAAATCTTTACAGTAGTCCTTAAGCCTTAATGAATCCTTAGTCCTGGGTATGACATTAAACTTGCAGGGAAATCTTGGGGGTTGGTGACAGGATTGGCACTCCAACCACCATAAAAAAAAAACTTCACACTACTCCAAGACGACAGAAAGGACTCATTTTTGCTGTCCGCGGGAGTAGCTCTGCTGCAGCCGCCCATAGGAAGGCTGCTCACATCATGAAGGGGCTAGGAGAAAGCCATCGGAGCCCCATCCCTGGAAGAGTCATAACCATTGGAGAGCCAGTGGGGTCAGGTCTGTTGAGGATCAGAACTGGTGGGGTGCTGAAGCATAACCCACTGTATGGCAGAACTCGAGTCCCAATTTGAGGCGGCCCATCCAGGTAGGTGCATGGAACGTCTTGTCTCTCCGGCAAGATGATCATCTTCCTCTGCTATCGGAGGAGCTGCTTAAACTCCACATTTCAGTGGCGGCACTGTCTGAGGTGCGCAGACCTGGGACTGGCCAGATCTCTGTAGGTGGATACACTTTTTCTTGGTCTGGTTGCTCTGATGGCTGTCATACTCAGGGAGTAGCTGTTGCTGTAGCGGATTGGCTTCTTCCGATGGTGTCCGATGTCACTCCTTTCAACGAGCGCATTATGAGATTCAGATTACAGCACTCTCTGGATGCCTTGTCTGTTGTCTAGGTATCTGCTCTGACCATGGTGAGTGATGTCTCGGTGAGGGAGACATTTTATTCGCAACTTCGCTCGGTGGTTGATGAGTGCCCACAAGGTGACACTCCTCCAGTCATGGGTGACTTCAATGCTGCCACTGACACTGACAGGGCTGGCTATGAAGATTGTCTCGATCCCCATGGGTCTGGTGACCGTGGTGAAAGTGGCTCCATGTTTCTTGACTTTGCAAAAGGTCAGGGGCTGCGAATTTCTGGATTCTGGTTCCAGCGCCCTGAGCCACATCGTTGGACTTGGTACTCCTATACTAGTGTACGGTGAAGGAGATTGATCACATCCTCATGGGCAGATGCTGGAGGCTCTTGCAAAACTGCAGGATCTACAGAAGTGCCCAGTTTGTGAATTCTGACCACAGACTTGTTGTTGCTACTTTTAGGATCCAGCTTAGGTCCAGTAGGTTACAACCTACTAGGAAAATGAGCCTGGATTTGGCCAGACTCGTTGCTAACGAGTTTGAATGCAGTTTGTGTGAGGAATTTGCGGATTTGGGTGTGACTGCCAATCATAATGTGATGTGGGGGACCTTCTGTTAGAAGACCCTGAAGGTTGCTGAGGGTTGTGTTGGTGTTGCCAGTGTTCCCAGAAGGAGGTGTTTCATCTTGCAGGGCACCCTGGATATCATCGAGAGGAGTTGCAGCTCATGACTCAATGGCAACTCTGGTCTGTACTTGGAACTGAGAAGGACAGCTGCGGGGGATCTGAGGGCAGATAAAGAGACGTTTGTTAGAGGAATCTGTGAGTAAGTGACACACCATCTGTAGTCTAGCGACCCAGTTCCATGAAAACCCTAAATACAAAGAGGACTTTTTGATTTATGTTAGGTAGATTGCCCAGAGGGGACTGGGCGGTCTCTTGGTCTGGAATCCCTACAGATTTTTTTTTTTTTTCTCCAACCTCTGGAGGTTTTTTTTTGTTTTTTCTGTCGCCCTGGCCATCGGACCTTACTTATTCTATGTTAATTAATGTTGACTTATGTTTATTTTTTATTGTGTCTTCTATTTTTCTGTTCTTCATTTTGTAAAGCACTTTGAGCTACATTTTTTTGTATGAAAATGTGCTATATAAATAAATGTTGTTGTTGTTGTTGTTCCTCTGAGAATCGCAGTCAGGGCAGCTGATGGAACAGTTCTTATGGATGACACTGTAGTTGTGACCCACTAGGCTGGCTACTTTGAGCAGCTGTTCAAAGCTGATCCTCCAGCTAGGACGTTGGATATCTCTGGTTCAACGGTTGTTGAGGATGATTCTCCAATTACCTGTGAACCACCCAATCTCACTGAGATTGCACAAGTGTTGAACCAACTGAGGGGAGGAAAGCTGCAGGGATCTGTGGTGTCCGGGTTAAACTTCTCTAGGCTGGTGGTAAGACTGTCCTCCTGGCATTGCAAGCAATCTTTGCTTCCATTTATGAGACTGGCATCATCCCAACTAATTGGAAAACGGGACTTGTCGTCCCTATCTGAAAAGGGAAGAGTGATTGCCTGGATTGCGGCAACTACAGAGGGATAACACTGCTCTCGGTGCCGGGTAAGGTCCTTGCTAGGTTGACCTCAAAATTGTCTGTGATCACTCACCTACCAGCGACTGGAACAGTCTGGTTTTACACCTAAGAAGTCTACCATCGACCGCATCCTAGCACTAAGGGTTCTCATGGAGCGCAAATGCAAATATCGGCAGATATTTCTTTGCAGCCTTTGTCAATTTTCACAAAGCTTTTGACTCAGTTGATTGCGCTGCCCGTCGGGCATCCTGAGGGTTTGCAGGATCCCCTTGAGGTTGCTGGATATCATGAGCAGTCTGTACACTGCTACTGTGAGTGCTGTGCAGAGTGGGGGTCTTATTATTCTCTCTCAGTGGAGAGTGCCCTCCTCCCTACCAAGGCAGAGACCTTGGCTAAACGTGGGGATACCCCAGACCAGCAAGTGAGGAAAATAAAAAACAGTGGAGGCATGACCCAGGGTGGCCAACCCACCAACAGGGCTTGTCCTTGTGGTCAAAAGTAGGGCACTGGTTAAGGTCAGATAAAAACTCTGCCCTACAAATAGAGGAGCAGGTAGCCTCCCTAAATATTTCACACAGCCGGTCTGGAGACAACAGTTTCAAAATATGATAGAGTTCATAGAGCTAATCAAAACAACTAGGGTGCCCTCACAATCTGGGAGGGCAGAACAGTCCCTTAGTCAAGCTCAGATTGATTACTTCCCAAAAATTCGGTACCACCGATACAAACCAGAGCCTGCGCCGATGTCCCCAGGTTCATGGGCGTGAAAATCTACACGGGGACAAGGAGGAATGCAGATGGAGGGGGAAGGAAGGGTGGTGTGTGCACTAACAAATCCCCTGGCGATTCCACATACAGGAGTGGTGATTATAAATGGATTTATCACAGAGGTCTTATTTCATTCTGGCAGCAAAATTTCCATTGTTGCCCACCGATATGTACTACCGTGACAGTGGCTAAAAATTAAGACTAGTCTAACCTGCATCCACAGAGAAACACGCTGGTACAGGTCCACTACCTGTGTCATCAGTTGCAAAGGATTGCTAAAAAAGTTAGACGTAGCAGTCCATCTGAATCTATAATTCCTAGTGATACTGGGGCGGGACTGGCCTAAAATTAAAAGCGGTTTTGCACCTTCCACTCCCAAGTCAAACTTGGGCCTAATTATAGACTGAGATGATCCATCTCAAGCTGTCTCCTAGCCATGTAACCAGCCGGCGGAGAGAGACAATGCGGCCACTCCTGGAACAGGACGAAATCACATCCCTTGAGGTTGGTCCTGACCCTCTCTCCATGTTACAGAATCAGTTTAGAGAGACACTGGCTTCTTTTAAAAGGGAACAATGTAATGATGATTCCCTTAAATTTGCAAAAAATGTTTTTTCTTCTCAATGGCTAACACACTCAGCTGCCTATGCCACAGGGTCCTTACTTTGTTTTATAAAATGACCTTTTGTATCAGGTAGCAGAGCATGAAGGGGAGGTGCAGAAGTTACTGCTAATACAACAGACCTTCCAGTTGCAGTTTTGTGAATTAGCTCATGCTCACCTTCTAGGAGGCCATTTGGGCCTTGAAAAAATTTTGCAGCGACTTAAGGTTCAATTGTATTGGCCAGGAATTAATGAGGAGGTTCATCACTTTTGACAGAGTGTCAATTGCTAAAAATTCCTGGGAAGGATCGTGCTCCTCTTGTTCCCATTCCCCTGATTGATATAATTTTGAAAGAACTGACTTAGTAGGACCCCTGGAACCCTCAGTTCGAGGGCACAAATATATTTTAGTCCTCATGTATTATGCTACCTGATATCCTGAGGCTATTCCATTGCACTCAGCCACTTCTAAAGCCATCACACAGGAATTGGTAGGGATCTTTGTGCAAGTCGGTATCCCTAAGGAAATTCTGGTGGACCAAGAGACGCCTTTCACCTCAGAGACATTCAGGAAAACGGCCATTACTTAAAATAAAGCATCTGAAGACCACAGTGTATTATTCTCAAAATGGTGGTCTAGTTAAAGATGTTTAATCAGACTCTCAGACAAATGCTTTGCAAAGTGGTCAGCAAGGATGGAAGGAACTGGGATCATCTCCTCCCCCTTGTGCTTTTTGCATATTGGGAAGTCCCACAAGCCTCTACAGGCTTCTCACCTTTTGAATTATTGTATGGATGACAACCGTGGGGCATGTTGGATTTTTTAAAAGAAGGATGGGGGGGAGAGGCTCTCCCCTCCACAAATATTATACTATATTACGATAGAGGCATGTCTCTCCGGGAATTCCACCTGGGAGATCGGGTCATGGACCTTGTTCCTACCTTCCATTTTAAATTACTAGCCCACTGGCAAGGCCCGTATGAAGTTAAGGAGAGGATAGGGCTAAGCAATTATTTGGTGAAACAACCCTATCATCGAATGAGTGAGCGCGTCTATCATGTGAATCTGCTGGAAGGACAGGGATCTCGATCCCTTCTCTGGTCAGCCATGGTCACACTTTGCTCATAAAAATAACCTTAACTTTGGTGCGGATTTGAGTCCCAGACAAAGATGGAAGCAGGAAAGTTATCCTGTCTGTCCCGGAGATAGTGAGTGAAACACCTGGAAGGACCTCTCTGACTGTGCACAATATTTTGACAAAACCTGGGGTTATAGTTCGAGAACACCCATATCACCTTCCCAAGGCAAAAACAGCTGAAGTGGAACTTGATATCAAGCGCATGCTGGAACTTGGAGTGATAAAAGAAAGTCATTGTCCCTTGTCCAGTCCCATAGCCTTGGTCAGTAAGCCTGACGGAAGTTGGAGGTTTTGCATAGTCTTCCGTTGACTTAATCAAGTCTCCCAGTTTGATGCCTATCCAATGCCATTAGTGGATGACCTCCTCAAGAGGCTAGGACAGACAAAATATTTGACCACTCTTGATATGATAAAGGGGTACTAGCAGGTTCCTTTAACGGACTCCATAAAGGTTAAGACTGTGTTTACCACCCCTAGCGGTCACTGGTAGTATTGTGTCCTTCCATTTGGGTTACACAGGGCTCCTGCGACTTTCCTGCACCTGGTTGATAAAGTGCTTCAGCCTCACAACTTGTATAGTGATGCCTACCTTGATGACATGGTCATCTATGCCAGCACGTGGGAGGAACACCTACAACAGGTCCGAGTGGTATTACAGACACTTGGTGAGGCTGGACTTTGGATTAATCCCAAGAAATGCTTCTTTGGATTGAACGAAGCCAAGTATTCAGGCAAACTGGTGGGTCAAGGTACTGTGAAGCCACAGTTCTCCAAAGTCAATGCCACATTGAAATGATGTACATCAGTCTTGAAAGCTCCTATATTTTCTTTACCTTTCATTCTCCAGACGGACGCTTCAGACACAGGCCTGGATGTCGTGCTGAGCCAGAGCATTGACAGTATTGAACACCCCGTCACGTTCCTGAGCCAGAATCTGCTGGAACGAGAGACCAGGTATGCGCCGGTGGAAAGGGAGGCTTTGGCAATCAAATAGGTGATTACACAGCTGAGGTACTACCTCTTGGGCTGTGAATTCACCCTTGTTATGGATCATGCTTCTTTACAGTGGATGGCCCTACACAAAGAGTCAAATAAGTGGGTCACCAGGTGGTTTCTTAACCTAAAGCCGTACAAGTTTTCGCTTATTCATTAACGTGATGCACTTTTTTGGGTTCAGGGCTTCTTGGTCAGGAAAGCCAAACCCTATGGGTCTGGGCTGAGGGCGGGGCCTTTTCACACACATGAACGTGGGAGGCAGCTAAAGGGCCTGAATGAGAATAATTCCATGCCAGACCAGGAGGTACATTAACTCTTTCTCTCACTTCTCTGCAAACCAATTACAGGAAATCCCGGCTGGCCCTAATGACGTCAATTCTGGTTTTCCACCCCTGCTGATGATGTCACCAGTGAAACCACTTCCGGTTCTGGCCCCAGTGATGACGTCACTTCCTCCGCTCTCCCTTAAAGCTGCCATCTTTGTGCCAGCAACTCAGTTCAGTTGTGGACTCAAACCTGTACAAATTTGTACCTAACAATTATCCATTGCATCCAGGAACAATATACGGGTGGCTGTCCCAAACCATTTTTTTGTGTGGCTGTTTGTTGTGCTTATGACAACATCTACATACATTGTCAGTTTAAATTGACCAGTGCAATGTATTCATGAGTCAAATCTTCTAACCCACACTCAATTGATGGTAGTATAAAAAGAGGAATGGACTGAGCTTCTCTCTAAGAGATGCAATCCTCTATGCAGCTGGTGGTAGTGTGAAAAGAGGAATGTGCTAGACTAAGCTGTTCCTGCAAGACAATTAAAATGAACATTATTTCTAATCAAAATGAAAATGTCAAAAAATAATTACAAATCATGATAGGCCTAAATAAGTTGAATCATATTCTTAATGAAGTTGCCTAGAACTGGAAATGATTTTGAGAGATAATCTTCATTACATGTCAGATAATATGTAAAGCTTGAGGAAGAGATTAAAGTTTTTTATAATTAACTGTGGGAACTAGAACATTGCATTTTACTCACACAACTACTTCATGAATTCCAGTATTGGTAGCCTGATCGTCAAAAAGAGGCTCATTCCAAATAACAAAAACTCAGATTTTGTATGTCTCATGCAACAAAATGTTTGGACTTAGACTGAGCTCTGACAATTCAGTTAAGTGTTCTTTGTATAGATCTGGGTCAGATTTATAAAACTTACATAATATGCATAAGCAATTTTCCACACAAAAGTCATGATTTGTAAAAGAAAACTTGCTGGGAAAACTTGTGGATATACTGTACTGTATATGGAAACCCTGACTCATCCATACACAACATTTTGGAGACAGTGAAAAATTATAACATCCTCGATCATATCACCAAGCCGTTATTATAATGTGCATTTACGTAACAAACATATTAAACCTCAAAAGTGATGAATATGATGTATGGACTGTATTTTAGTTCCCTTTTCAGAGGCCAAATTCTGTATATTTGCACTGAATAACTTTTTTGCTTTTTTGATTGGAATTGTTGGATTGTTTGATTTTTTTGATTGGATTATATAGGCTACCAGTTGTTGCCTTTTAGCACTAGAAACAAAACTGCAGTAAAAGGATTTACTCTCTGCATGCAGATATATATATATATAAATATCATGCCCTTTATCCTTTTCATAACCTAATGACTTGACACAAAATGGCTTGCTTGGCGCTGCATGAAGACTATGCATATGGTCATATACAAAAAAAAAAAACAGGCTTTCAGAGATTAGTCATAATTTTTTGCCCATGATGATGACTAGTTTATGAGCCAATTTAGACTTTCATGAGCCATTATCTTGGAACTGTGTGCCAAAATATGCACAGTAATTGGAAAGATAGACTGTGCAAAATCAGCCTCTCCCTTTTTATGTTCAGGTTTTAACAATTGTTAGCTTTCTGGCAAAAGGCACCTACTACTTGCCTACTGTGTTGGAAGCCAGTAAGAGAGTGATGAAGCACTATATGCAGTTTCTGTATGATTTGGTTTTGCATGCCAATATAAAAAGGAAATTTGCCGCTATGTCTGATTTTCCTAAGGTTATTGTGGCAACTAACAGCACTAATTGCAATAAAGACACCTAACGAGCACAAATCTGTTTTTACTAAATGTAAGGATGTAGCCCATCTACTCTAACTGTGTGTAGAAAGGGGCCCTGAGTTCTTTACTCCAATGCCTAATTTACTATAATTCGAATTACTTTAATATTTTGAGTCTCGGGTAACCATACACATAACCTTATTACTTAAGTCTAGCAATTGTGACAGATAGGGTGTGCTATCGCTCCCTTGAACCCTTGTCCAAGAAGCCAGACACCAGATAAAAATCCAAAAGATGACTTTATTCTCATGCAACAGTGCACAAAGCACCTTCCTCTCCACAATAGTCATTAACAATACACAATAATCACTAATAAACAATTCCTCCACACTCCCAGACACGTTGCTGCCCTTCCAACCAGCTCAGCTCGCCGTCTGGGAGCTGTCACAGTCCTTTTATAGTCCCTGACCCAGAAGTGTTCCAGTCCCCAGTTCATGTGATCCTTTTCACTTCCGGGTCAGATAAAAAGTCCTTTTCTTAATCCCGGAAGTACGTCACTTCTGCTGTTGCTTTGCCTATGACGCACTTCCGGGTTATAGGGCACATATGACTCTTTGCTCCTCCCTGCAGCTTCCTCTAGTGGCCCCTGTGGTATCCTGCAGGGCTGTGGATGAAAACTCCATTGTCCATGATTCCCTGCTGGTCTTCGGGGCACCTCCATGCTGCAGGGAGGGCTCCATCTGGCGGCCTGGGGGTATTGGCCGGGATAACAAGCCAGCCATAGACCACACAATACACTGGTCAGTTAATAACAAATAAAGGTAGTTATCCATTAACATTTGTTCCGAAACCAATAGTTTATGCTACACATAAAAATATAATAAAACACCAAGAAACTGGGTTATTTAATTCTCTTTTACCCAAACAAATAATCATAAATTATATTACACCATTATAACAGAACAAAAGCACATTCAGTCTTGTCAAACTTGCATTAAAACAAAATGTTGCAGGCCTGATTCGGTGCTTGGGAGCGTTGAGACCAAAAACTTAGAGGTCGATTCACTCCACCAGGGGCAACAAATAAAATGAAAGTGGTACCTTACTTTACAATTGTGATATCAGTCCAACAAATCCTCCTAACCCCTCTGTCTCTGTCCGTGAGCCGGGAACCGCTGCTGAGCGAATCCTAAAACGTCTCCGTCTCCAAATAAGCAATCATCCATAAGAAGCACGTTGAGCTGAGTTAGCTGCTGCCTCCGTCGGTTCACTCTGTTACTTCTCCTCGCTGAATTTACGAGTGGTTCTTCGCTGGGTAGACACTGCGAACATCTAATTGAAATTTTCTCAGTCTATATCAGCAGTTCGTACTCCTGTAATTATCTTGCTGATAATTTGCAATTTGCCTCCTAAACTTTTTGTTATCCCACCTCGGTGTCATGCTCTTTCCTCTCACCTGTTCTCTCCTACAGCCAGTCCTTCCACCCCCTTCCGTTTTCTCTACAACATCCGGATATCAAAATAAAAGTATGCATAACTACGAAAATGAACTACAACACTAAAATTAACATTTTAAAACACAAACATTTACATTTTTACATCAGTAACTTACTTACATCAATCAGTTATTTAAGCACATTTCTACCTGGGCTACAAGCAGTTAGAATTCATCTGTGATGCCAAAATAAGACTGAGAAACATCTTGGCTTGATGGCCTGATGGCCACGATAACCCATGATTATTTTTTTTTGTAGCATTTGCAGACAACTTGCTGCAGGTGCTGTATTTGATGGTTGGCATGTTGGTAAGGTAACTAGCCCTGACCCCAGAGCACACAAGAGAGGCACCTCAATGATATGTGGAGCACACCAGAGGACTCCACAAAAGCAGGTGGGAGGCTGCTCTTTCAGGCTATGAAGGTCTACAACATTGTGATTACAATATGTATGAGATCCATAAATGGTTGTTTCAGGATGGGAACTGGGCATGGTTCAAGCCATCTTCACATATGCACATTTACAAAGTAATTGTAATTTATAAAGGGTAAATTCCATAGAAATGTTTTTACACAAGGTTTCATAAATTAAGATTTTTTTTTTGAGTACAGATTTCCTGTTTTTTACATACACAAATTTTCATGGTCGAATTCATCCAAAGTTTTATAAATGAGACCCCTGGTGGTTACAGTTACAGTTCTTATTACTAAAAATATATATACTCCTCCAACACTACTTTTCCTAATGTTGTTTTGTGTTCATAAGAATTACTTAGGAATTCTTTGAAATTAATTTACTGACTCACCAGTGCGAGAAAACCCCCATATAGAGTTTCTATGGCTCTATGGCTGTAAATAATGCAAAGACAGAAAGAGCCGCTTGGCTTGTCTTGGACATTTGGAAAATAAAATGCTAAAGAAATTAAGTTTTCATTTACCTGTTTTAGCGCCCTTTTACAGAATAACACGAATGCGGCACAAAGTTTTACTGGCGGTTTCAGCGCAAGAATGCTTGAAGGGCTGCCTGGAGGCCTACAGGTGCTCCGAGAACAAGCCGTGGGGCTCAAACTAGCCAACACTGAGGCCGGGTTTTCAAGGATGCTCACAGTTTCAGGCAGCCACTTCTGTAATTGCTGTATAAGAGAGGGTGAAAGTGCAATATTTAAAGTCAGAGAAGCAGGTGAGAAGGATAGAGAGCTTAGTTTTAAAGTTTTAAAGTAACCAGCAAAGAGAATTCACACATGCAGCAAAGCATAGAAGTGAAAGCGGGAGAAAGTAAAACAGTACTCACTTAACAGAGGCTGTATGAGAAGCCCACAAGTCAGCTAAGACAGACGGGTATACACACGCAAGAGCAGGAACACTTAAATAGGTGTGGACTGTACCTGAGCCAGTGCACGTCCTGACATGACTGTTTATTGTAACGTAAATGCAGATTGGAAAGTCAAAAGGGCTTGTGGTATAAAACCATGGTCCGAATGCCAGGGGTTGACTTTTGACCAGGGGCCTCATGTATAAATGGTGCATACAGTATGCACAAAAATATTGTGTACGCCTGTTTCCATGCTCACATCGCAATGTATAAAAACTAAACTTGTCATAAAGCCACACACATTTTCACGCCAACTAAATCCCTGGTGTACGCAAGTTCTCTGCTCAGTTTTGCAAACTGCCGCCGGCACCCAGTGTCAAAGCAGTGTTATTGTTCCAGCATAATTTCCCTTTCTTTTTTAGACCCAAATCCCTGACACAGCTTTATCAAATACACTGAAATTAACCGCATATTGTTTATCAGTTTAAGGCATCTGATTGTATTTAATCTGTAACAATATAATGGTCCATGGAATGGCCAAACTATTCCAAATACCATAGCTGCTTTAGCGTTACTCTCACTGCACCACTTGGAGTATTTATTCCACTATATCTGAGTGTGGAATCACACCTCTATGGCAGCTGATCGCAAAGAGAATTATCGGTATACAGCATCAAGCACACACTGCCTCAGGCATACGCACAGTCTACTTGAACTGTTTCCATACAGCAAACGGTTCAGACCTTTTCCTATAGGGACCTCGTGGTTCAGAAACAGTTTCATCCCAAGAACTATTAATGCACTCAATCAGTCCGTCAAGTGCTCCTGGTAGAACTGTTTGTACTTAGAGGTACAATTACTTCACTGTAAACTTGCGATACAGCTGTAATATTACACAACCTGAGCCACATTATAAAGTGTGTATTTACATATGATGACTACTGGCTTCTAAGTCGATTTAGATTTCCAAGCGCTATCTTCTTGGAGCTCTTGATACCATTTTTAAGATGAAATGCAGCAAAGTATGTTTATTATATTATACAGATACCTTTTAACTTCAATTAAATAATATATATTGTTAATAATAAAAAATGTGAGGACGTGGTGGACAGCGCTAGCGACGAGCGGTTGCCCCATTCAGGGTTTGTTCCTGCCTCGCACTGTATGCTTGGATGGATAGATGGACAGAATAATTAAACATGTACTATGAATATATTTCAATGTTCCATAAAAGTTTTGAAGAATCGGCGTTCTCAGCTTACAGATGGCTTAACATCTATTTACAGAGCTGATTGTGTGGCGATTGGTTATTTAGAGAAAGAAAAGTAAGGACAAGACATTTGAAAGAGACAGTACTGCTGCAATAAATTATTTCATTGAAGGTTGCGCAGCAAGCATTGTGCGGGAGGCAGGAACAATCTCAGGAAGGGGTGCCAGCTCGTCACTACCACTGCACCACCGTGTTCCCATGTTTAATACATGCTTTAATTCCTATCGTCATGCAAATGATATCAAGCATACATCTTAGTATTTAAATTGATCAGTGAGCTGTGATATCATGAATGTAATGTATTCTGTGTCCTGTTGGAGGAAGAGAAAGCCCATTTAAGAAGCATGTAGCGATTCACATACACAGAGCACATAGAAGAATACATACAAAACAAAGCATTTAACGTGCTATTTTAGTTATGATGGGATTTAGGAAACTAGTAAATCAAAGATTTTAAGATTAAGTTTATGGTGTTCTACTTTAATGACAAAATAAACTACATGATTAAAGTTGACATTTCAAGCTTTTTTTCATCTGTGTCCCTATTTTTTTCTTTTCTCTGTACCCTAATAAGCTTCCATATGACATTCAGACAGTGGGCTGCAACTCGCCTTTTCACGGCGACTTTGATATCTGACAACTTTTTTATTTCGGGCACTGTACGACTTTGTGAACTTGAGCTTTCGAGTTTCTCCGAGACTCTATGTCACTTGATCATCTTCCTTTTGTTGTTTGTATCACTGCTTAAACCAACAAATAGTACTTTTCTCCTTGCCTCTACTTGGTATTCACTGAAATTCTTCAATTTTCCCCTGTGTTTTTGCCATTGTCTTTTCACAGAATGTTGAAAGGGAATTTTTATATTGTTCTGCATATTCAAAGAGGCGTAATTCTGGGAGAAGGAGGGGTGGGACAGCAGGGGGTGCACGTGCGTTACTTTTCAAGCTGGCCGGGATTTAGGTAGCGGAAGAACATGGAAGTTGGCCACACAGATTTATGCATCTGGATTTCTTTGTACATATGCACATTTCCACTTTTGTCCGTACGCCATATGTATGCCGTGTGAATTCTATGCACTGTGTTATGCATGAGGCCCCAGGTCTTCAGGCTTTAATGTAAATCTGTGCTACTGATTTGTTTAACTGAGTAGTGGAGAAACGTACGGTACTTTGTGTATATAATAGGTGCTTAGTTTTTTATTTTTTGATTATTTTTTTCAACCTGTGATTTGTAAACTATTTTGCATGTGGATGAAGGAGGCAGAAGAGATTTTTTTTTGTTCTTTTTGTTTTCACTGTTGATTTGGAAGTCACTGTAAATATTATAAGTAACACCTGCACTCATTTTTCTTTTTGGAAGTGTCTTTGAATTGGACTTTGTAAATATTTTTTGCAAGACATTTGTTTTAAAATAGTTTGGGCTCTGCTGGAATAAATCAGAATCCTGTTTTTGAACAGTCTTTTTAATCTGAGTCTCTCTTATTCCATCCCCTGGTTGCTCAGTTTCATCTACTGGCACCCTAAATTGGGTTTTGTACCACAGTGTTCTTACCTGGGGTGTCACATGTCCCTCTATTTTTGACGCATAGACCAAAAAACCCTATTTTTTAGGGTATTTATGGACCATATTTTGTGCAGAAAATTACACCCTTAATGTAAAGAGCAAACCAATATGTGTCTTTGGCAAAAGTGTTCAGAAGGACTTGAAGTTCTGCATGCCATATCAATGTGCTCTATAAATAAATCGACGTTGACATTATTGTGTAGTCTTGTCTCATGAAGTAAATCATTACATTTTTTATGAATAAAACAAGTTAGGCCAGCTTACTCTAATTCAGACTTTTTTTTTTATATCTTAATATGAGTAAAGTCTTTAAAGCCAACAGCCAAGTTTGTGCTGCTTTTAGCCACCACATTTTTGAAAAGCAGATGAAACAGTATTAAAGATATTCTGAAAATTTCTACAGTCCCCGAGATATATTATTTCTTTGTGCATTTCCAATTACAATTAATGACAGTGGCCATCTAAAAAATATTTTTCTTAACTCTGTATTTTTATTATGGCTCTGTTCTTTCATTACCTTAACCTTTCAGATTCTTTGAAATTTTTTCATGATGTGGGTTCTAAAGTGATTAGAACATCCTATGTTTATATTATTCTCTCATTGTCATTGGTAATAATCAGTCCTATAGTATGTTTAACATGGTTACATTTGTAGCAAAACTCGTTTTATTTGAGGGAAATAACCACTGATCAAAAAAGTAAAGAAAGCAATACAAAAAATGAAACATACAGAATAGTCAAAAAGAGCTGTTTTACCACTTATGGAGCACAAGTAAATTAGTGCCAGAGAATGAGTATGTAACAAGAATATCTTCACTGTAAATGTTTAGGATTGTTTGAGAATCTTTACATTTAAATCTTCTGAAGTCTTTCTAACTTTTATTTCATGAGTGGGAGTTTGCATTTACTTCCTGTATCCACGTGCATTTTCTCCAGGTGCTCTAGTTTCCTTCTGTAGTCCAAAGACATGCAGGTTAGGTAGACTGGTGTAGTTAAATTGGCTCTAGCGTATGTTTGTATGCAAGTATGTTCACCCTGTGAGTTGCAGACCTTCACTGGCTGATAGAGCAGTCTCCCACCTGCATTTGAGGAGTCTTATGGTTTGCTCTGCATGTTGCTGAGGTGCCTCTCTTGTGCGCTTTGGGGTCAGGGTCAGTTACATTCCAACAAGCCAGCCATCACATAAAGCACTTTCAGCAGGTTGTCTGCAAATACTACAAAACAAATTAATCAGTTCCAAGAGAATGGCTCTGGAAAATCTAAGTTGGCTCATAAACCAGTCATCATAACAGGCAAAAAATTCTCACTAATCTTTTAAAGCTTGTTCATTTTGTATATGACCATATGCATATCCTTCAAGTTGTGCCAAGCAAACGATGTTGTGTGAAGTCATTAGGCTATGAATAGGAAAAAGGCCATGATATTTATAACTTTCTGTATCAGGGAGTAAATCCTATGTTTTTACTGCACTTTGGTTTCTAATGCTAGGAAGTGACAACAGGTAGACTCTATAGTTCCAATCAAATAAGCAAAAAAGTTACTCAGTGCAAATATACAGAATTGGCCCTTTTAAAAGGAAACTAAAGTAGAATCTATACATCACATTCACCAGTTTTGAGGTTTAATATGTTTGTCACATAAATGCACATAATGATAATGGCTTAGTGATATGAATTATTATATGTGTGAATTGACATTTAGCTGATTTGGTAGCATTTTCCTACTTGATCAATGATATTGTAATTTTTCACTCTCTCCAAAATGTTGCATATGGATGGATTAGAGTTGCCATATACAGTATATCCACAAATTTTCCCATCAAGATTTCTTTTAAAAATCATCATTTTGGTCTGGAAAGTTGCTTATGCTTATACAAAGGACACTTAATTAAACTGTTAGAGCTCAGTCTAAGTCCAAACATTTTGTTGCACGAGTCATATGAGATTTGTTATTTGGAATGTGCCTCTTTTTGATAGTCAGGCTACCAATACTGCAATTCATGAAGTAGTTTTGTAAATAAAATGCAATGTACTAGTTCAGCACAGTTAATTATAAGAAAATTTTATCTCTTCTTCAAGCTTTACATATTATGTGACATGTAATGCAGATTATCTCTCAAAATCGTTTCCTGTTCTAGGCAACTTCATTAAGAATATGATTCAGCTTGTTTTTGGTCTATCACCATTTGTAATTATTATTTGACATTTTCTTTTTGATTAGAAATGATGTTCATTTTAATTGCCGTCCTAGTGCTATCATCACATAGCCAGTTTTTGTCCTGCATGCTTTGTATGTAAAATCATGGGCAATACCATTTTGTGGCCTGAGAATAATGCTATAAAAGATGGCAATTCAAAAACTGAAACATCTGAAATTTGACCAAAAAAAGGGAACACTTCTATTAAAAAGCAAAGTAATCTGGTAAAAAAATTAAAACCACAACAAAAAAGAAATAAACTACAAGGAAAGCAAATACGGGATTTTACTGTAGCTTCGTTTAGTAACTAATGAGTTTAGTAGTATTCTTTAATGTGGTGAAGGATTCTGGAAAATTTTTCAGCATAATGACCCTGCTACTAACATTTCAAAAAATTTTGCTAAATATTAACTATAAGGATGTAAACAATGTTGGCCAGTGCT
This sequence comes from Polypterus bichir lapradei, assembly GCA_026402145.1. Lineage (NCBI taxonomy): Eukaryota > Metazoa > Chordata > Cladistia > Polypteriformes > Polypteridae > Polypterus > Polypterus bichir. Next base: position 35,214,300 of record JANRMT010061414.1, on the reverse strand, counting down.
ATTTGAGAGGGACTACAATTCCCAAAATTCCATGAAATTCTCCAACACCTCACTTTTACTTTTTTCTGGATTACAATATCACTTTGACAAGGCCTACAGTTTTTCTTTGATTTGTGCTTTATTCATGCCCTGTATTTTTGTGATATTTGTTTGTTGATGTCATTGACACATGGAGCATTCGCTTTCCACTAGAGGTCATCACTAGAAAGTATGTAAATATATGGTAGGACAAAGTTAACATCTTTTTGATCTGTTTGCTTGGGTATTTTCCTACATTATCATCTGCTCCAAATGGTAAAATGGAAAGTGTTTATGGACTTTGTTAGAGTAGTTTGTTGTGTGTCACTGTTGTGGGTTATTGGGATGGGCTCTAGTAATAGTGTATATTTAATTTGTGGCTCACAGTTTATTTATTACATAATTTCAGATTTTTACCTCAGTGTGGGAATGATATATGTGTTGGACAAGGCTTTTTCCTGTCCTGGCATTCTCATTAAAAAAAAACAAATCACTGTTTAAAAAAGTTATTAATCTTAGGGTCCCAGAACCACAACAATGTAATACGTCTATAGTGCCATTAACTAAAATATTACGAAAAACTGTTTTCTTTGTATATATCTGCATGAGTATAACTTATTCATGTTGATGTTATTGGAATTGCAAAAAACTCCCACCACTTGCTTCTTTAAACTGGCTGCCCACCTTAAAGTAAAAAACGTGTTTAACTTAACTGTGGTTGTAGTCAAAACTGATGAGCAAAAGATGTTTTCCAAAAAATTGCTATTTACTAAGCAGAACCAAAACTCTAACACAAAAACAGAATGATAAAACCAGAACAGAGTGGTAAACCTTTTCAAAAAAAGAAATAAAATTAAAACTAATGCTTGAAATCAAATTTGAAAATTAACTTCTGAAATAGAAAACTCTTGTAAACTAAAAAAAAAAACTAAATTAAACAGGCAAGACAGTTTTTCTAAAACTCAATGAACATTTCTTTCCCTGCACCCCATGATGCTTTGTGAAGCCAGAGTGACATCACATAGATGTAGCAACCATGCATGCACATGCATGTTATGACCCAATCAGTATTCATGCCTACTAGTCCACATGCATAATAAAAAATTATTTTCATTTGAAGGGTTCATTAATTGTCCATAATTAGAATTTTCTGAATACTTTCATTAGATATATAACACTGATTCCTAGGTGCTGGCAGCACAATGGTGCATACCTAAGTTGCATGCATTTCAGCCATGTGCAACAACTACAAGTAAAAACAAGCCTTACAGGAGTCCTCCCCCTCCCCTCATTAGAAAACACAGGAGACCCTGTGAAATAATAATAATAATGAAAGATTTATCATTATTTTCAAAGTGTTTCTTTTCTTGATGGAAGTAAACACTACAGAGCATCTGATCATATACTTCTTCTTTTGGCTGCTCCCATTAGGAGTTGCCACAGTGGATCATCTTCTTCCATATATTTCTGTCTTCTGCATCTTGTTCTGTTACACCCATCGCGTGCATGTCCTCTCTAACTACATCCAGGCCTTCCTCTTTTCCTCTTGCTTGGCAACTCTATCTTTAATATCCTTCTCCCAATATAATTGGCATCTCTCCTCTGCACATGTCCAAACCAACACAATCTCGCCTCTCTGACTTTGTCTCCCAACCGTCCAACTTGAGCTGACCCTCTAATATGCTCATTTCTAATCATATCCATCCTCATCACACCCAATGCAAATCTTAGCATCTTTAACTCTGTTACCTCCAGCTCTGTCTCCTGCTTTCTGGTCAGTGCCACCGTCTCCAACCCATATTACATAGCTGGTCTCACTACCGTCCTGTAGACCTTTCATTTCACTCTTACTGATATCCGTCTGTCACAAATCACTCCTGACACTCTTCTCCACCCATTCCACCCTACCTGTACTCTCTTTTTCACCTCTCTTCCACAATCCCCATTACTCTGTACTGTTGATCCCAAGTATTTAAACTCATCCATCTTCGCCAACTCTACTCCTTGCATCCTCACCATTCCACTGACCTCCCTCTCTTTTACACACATGTATTCTGTCTTGTTCCTTCTGACCTTCATTCCTCTCCTCTCTAGAGCATATCTCCACCTCTCCAGGGTCTCCTCAACCTACTCCCTACTATCACTACAGATCACAATGTCATCAGCAAACATCATAGTCCACGGGGATTCCTGTCTAATCTCTTCTGTCAACCTGTCTATCACCATTGCAAATAAGAAAGGGCTCAGAGACTATCCCTGATGTAATCCCACCTCCACCTTGAATGCATCTGTCACTCCTACCACAGACCTCACCACGGTCACACTTCCCTCGTACATATCCTGTACAACTCTTACATACTTCTCTGCCACTCCCGACTTCCTCATACAATACCACAACTTCTCTCGAGGCACCCTGTCATATTCATCAGCCTCTCAAAGTACTCTTTCCATCTGCTCAACACACTCTCCTCACTTGTGAGTATGTTTCCATCTTTATCCTTTATTACGCTAAACTGCTGCACATCTTTCCCAGCTCGGTCCCTCTGTCAAGCCAATTGGTACAGGTCCTTTTCTACCTCCTTACTGTCCAGCCTCTCATACAACTCATCATACACCTTTTCTTTAGCCTTTGCCACCTATCTCTTCACCTTGCACATTATCTCCTTGTACTCTTGTCTACTTTCTGCATCTCTCTGACTATCCCACTTCTTCTTTGCCATCATCTTCCTCTGTATACTCTCCTGTACTTCCCCATTCCACCACCAGGTTTCCTTTTCCTGCTTCCTCTGTTCAGATGTCACTCCAAGCACCCTCCTTGCTGACACTACATCTGCTGTAGTTTCCCAACTGTCTGTTAACTCTTCACTACCATCCAGTGTCTGTCTCACCTTCTCCCTAAACTCAACCTTGCAGTCTCCCTTTTTCAACTTCCACCATTTGATCCTTGGCTCTGCCTTCACTCTCTTCCTCTTCTTGATCTCCAACGACATCCTACAGACCACCATCCTATACTGGTTAACTACACTTTCCCCTGCCACCACTTTGCAGTCTTCAATCTCCTTCAGATTGATTCTTCTGTATAGGATGTAATCTACCTGTGTGCATCTTCCTCCACTGGAATCCTATGTTCCACCTTCTTCTTAAAATATGTATTCACCACAGCCATGTCCATCCTTTTGGCAAAATCCACTATCCTCTGACTTCTTCATTTCTCTCCTTGAAACCATACCTACCCATCACCTCCTCGTCTCCTCTGTTCCCTTTACCAACATGTCGATAGAAATCCGCTTCAATCACCACTTTCTGTCCCTTGGGTATACTGTTCATCACTTCATCCAACTCACTTCAAAAGTCTTCTTTCTCATCCATTGCACACCCAGCTTGCGGGGCGTGTGCACTAACAACATTCATCGTCACACCTCCAATTTCGGGCTTCATAATCATTACTCTGTCTGACACTCTTTTCACCTCCAAAACACTCTTGACATACTGTTCCTTCAGAATAACCCCTACTCCATTTCTCCTCCCATTCACACCATGATAGAACAATTTGAATCCACCTGGCCTTATTCCCTTTCCATTTAGTTTCTCGCACGCACAATATATTAACCTTCCTTCTCTCCATCATATCTGCTAAGTCTCTCCACTTACCAGTCTTACTGCCAACATTCAAAATTCCTACCCTCAGTTCCACTCCCTTTACCTTCCTCCTCTCCTCCTGCCTCAGGACATGTTTCCCTCTGTTCTTCTCCTTCTTCTTCTTCGGCCAACAGTAGCCCAATTTCCGCCAGTACCCTGTTGGCTAACTGTACTGGTGGTGGTGGTTATTAACCCGGGGCTCAACCAATCTGGTATGGAAATTTGTATTGTTGTCCGCATATTAATTTGGAAAATTTTTAACCGAATACCCTTCCTGACGTAACCGTTCCAATTTATCCGGCTTGGGACCGGTACAAACAAGCACACTGGTTTGTGCTTCCCCTGTGGCTGGGTGGCATTTGCTCATATACAATAGAATCAATAAAGATATTGCAGCTCCACACAGAGCTGTGACTTGAAACAATGGAAAGATGCTGTCCCATACTGCCTCTTTGTTGCATGATCAATATGTGCCAGAAGATTGGAACTCTATAAGCATAATGATGTTATTTTTTTTTACTTATTACTAGTTTGACTCTTGTTGTTTGAGGCGTGGTGGTTAGTACTGCTGTCTTACAGCTCAAGTCACATTTATGGCCACAGTAATCAGCCTGGCATAGTTGGCAAACACTTCCCTAGCCCTCAGTGACACTTAAAACACCATTGCACGATTATATTCCAATTCAAAACTAGTTCAGTTCCTCATTCCCTATTGACTTCAATGCGTTTTGCAGATTTTGGTAAACTTCGTAAACATTTCTGTGATTTTACTGAAGTCTGAGAAGTTTGTACATCAATACTTTGTTACTAAACCAAAAATAACAAACTTCTACATGTCTGGTTAAGCTTGTGTTGAAGGACCCTAAAAACTATAAAAAAGCAGTGTACATTAGAGGCAATAAAGTAAATTACAGTTTAACCATAGGACATTTTCTTTGCTTTGCTTTATCTTTACTTTGTCCCATACTGTTTTCTGTTTGCAAAAACTGCTCCTACATAATCCAGTTTAAAAGAATAAAAAATCATTTTTTTTCTCCAACTACTGTATAAACAATCAACATTTAAATGTAATCAAGCTAAATGCAAGTCTTTATTTTAGTTTTTTAAAGTCGCATTTGTCTTTTCAGCAAGGGGATGGGACAGAATGCTTTACTTCCCACCAAGTTCAGAGTATTCTTTAAAAGAACTGAATTCCAAGGTAGCTGGATACACTAGCCTAGAGAAATAACCACTTTTAAATGAATACTGGGTTTATTCTATCCAATCAACAGAGTGGCATAATTGCAAGTAGAGATTAATAAATTAACTTGTCTGCTGGTATAGATGTTGAAGCAAATACGAATGCTGCAGCTATGACTGGAGTTGGCAAAATTTGCATTGGTAGAATCACATGACAATAGATGTGTTTTAGCAACTGTACTGTGGTTGGCTTTGAATTTTTTACATATATTCCCAACTCTGGTAATATATAGTGGCCCATGGAAAAGTGGCTGGCCTCCACCGAGATGACTTCCTTCTCATCTGCCGCTGGATGGGCAGCTGCAGTCGTGTTTGAAACGGGCACAGAGATATATTGACACACAAGGAGATCACTTTCAGCATCTTCTGTAAATGTAAGTACCAAATTTTATCATTTTTCTCTTCACCACGGTGTGGTGGAGGCAGGCCACTTTTTCATGGGCTACCCTATTATCAACTTGACTGAAACATTTAGGTGATGATAATGTTTTCTTATTCTCATACTGCTTACTCTATTCACTCTTTCCAAGCAAATGTAAACCTGAAATCTACTGGAATTGACAGATGGCATATTAGGCAATTATATATTAACAGTATCACTTAGCTTAAGTATTGTGGTACAACATGATGAAAAATATTTGTATTGTTATTGACCCTGCACACAAAACAATTTAAGGTCATTTTTGGCTATCACTACATTGTGACTGATTAGATCCTTGAAAAAAATAATTTGGGGTTACTTAAATTTGATTATCATTTATGTTGATGTGAAGAGAAAGAGCTGGCATTACTAGTGCAAGAGCCAAATCTCTTTAAGTTAATGTTAATAGTAAATTTAACTTGAATTTGGTTAGATTGAATTTAAATATAATGTAGCTTAAACACAGATAATGTATGATTCAGTTTAACCCACTATAAGCAAAGAAGTAATAGAATGTTCTAATGCTTAGCATTGTGTGACAACTGAAAAGTCATTAGATTGAAGTTACACAGCTGGAGAGAAACATGAACTGTTACTTAGACAGGCATTAAGTGCATATAATTTTCTGACCATATCTGCACATGTTTAATGAATTAGATAACATATAGCAACCTTAAGAAATGTATCCAAGATACTTAAGCCTCACATTGAATACCATAGACAAGTAGTTTCCCTTTTTTCATGTATCAACTTTTTTCCTTATTTTGTGTGAACTGTTTGCTTTAAAAATCTTTAAAATTAAGAAACTTAGACTGTGTTTTTTGTACATTGAGTCATAATACTGTTGTAATGCCTTTCTGGTAGCTGCATTTAAACTTTTTTTTAACTATTTGGAATCCCTAGACAAATGCAGCTATAACTGTTTTCAAATTTACACTCTTGCCAGTGTACTGCAGGCTTGAGCACCCTTACCCAAGAGATGGATACAAATGCTGCCAAGCAGAATGAAGGAGGAATACTGCACTATCTTGTGGTACCCTGCTTGTACTGCACTGCACGCAATTGCACTACTTCAGAAATTTTCAGTAATGTGACTGCACTAGTTTGAAAATCCACCAGGTAGAGCAATAAGTTTTCAATGGCATTCTACCAGTAAAGAACACATTCAAACTCTGGTCAAGGCTTAGTACCAATCTTTTCCTAAATTACGGAATTTAAGTTCAACACCATTTAGTCTTTTATTGGTTTTAAACTGTTATTTTTCTGTTGCATGTGGATGTGATGTGTACTTTTACATATTTACAGAGAAAATTCTAAGCACATTTCTTTTGTAGAAAATGCAAACAGTAATAACAATACATTTTATTTAGTTGTCCCTTTCAAGCCATTAAAGACACATTACAAGATAAAAACATAAACTTAAGTTAACACTATACATAAATGTTCAATGAAAAATGTATACAACTGAATTTCACCCTTCCTTTTAATTAATATTTTAGGCATCAAAATGCTACTATATAATGTTTTATCCTTTCCTAATACATACATAAAGTATTAAGAACACAACTGATTAATTCTACTTGATAGTAAGGTTAATGTTAAATCATGCATCTAAGCAGCCAAAATATATCACAAATAGTTGTTTTTTAAACAATTTAACATTCTTTTATTTTTTTAAAGTATTTTTTGTCCTGGGGTGGCACAGTGGCGCAGTGGGTAGCGTTGCTGCCTCGCAGTAAGGAGACCCGGGTCCTCCCTGTGTGGAGTTTGCATGTTCTTCCTGTGTCTGCATGGGTTTCCTCTGGGTACTCCGGTTTCCTCCCACAGTCCAAAGACATGCAGGTTAGTTGCATTGGCAATCCTAAATTGTTCCCAGTGTGTGCTTGGTGTGTGTGTGTGCACCCTGCGGTGGGCTAGTGCCCTGCCCGGGGTTTGTTTCCTGCCTTGCGCCCTTTGTTGGTTGGGATGGGCTCCAGCAGACCCCCGGACCCTGTAGTTAGGATATAGCGGGTTAGATAATGGATGGATGGATTTTTTGTCCTTATAGTGAGTATGGCTAATAGATAACAAAGTGTAACCAGTTACTTTAAAGGCTAATTAATGAAATACCTTTGGTTCTGTTTTGAGAATACTTGAAAATCATCTACACAGAAGACATAGTGGAAATTGAAAAGGACACCGACTAGTGTTATCCTATTTAAATCTCAAGCACAGTTGTTATTTGTGTGAACTTTGCATGTTCTCCCATGAAAAATAAGGTTTTTTTCTCACTTCTTCAAAGACATGCATATAATACTAACTTAAAGAGTTATTGGTTCCCACCTTCTGCCGAGTCTTATTATGATTTTTTTTTTTTCAATTAAATTTCTTTAAACATTTTCAAAACCAGGCAGGATCTAATCAATAACATTTTAGAATAAGCTTTTAAAGCACAGAGAAAGCAGATTCTCTCCATTTATCTTAATTCACTTTTTAATTCATCTCTTTACTTATTTTCACTAGCTTAAAGTTTTACTCTGCTGGCCATACTCTCTTTCTCAGGGGTGGGGGTTGATTTGTTTTCGATCCTATTTTTGTTAAAATTCATCTCTTTGTATGGAATGTTGTGTGATTACAATAAAATCAATAAAATTAAAAAAAAATCTTTCCATTTGTGACCTTTGTTGTGGTTATAATGAAAGTAATACTGTGAAGCTGATTATGGCTTTTAACATGCTGGCATAAGCGTAGACTGGAGCTGGCCATCTGCACAATAAAGAAATAGGTTTTGCTTTGCGCTGAAGTTAAATGCTGCCAAAAGACAGATGGGTAGTTTAAAATAAAAAAAAAACTTTGTGAATATATTTGCAATTGTCGTAGACAGAACCAATACAGTACACAAGCATCACCTCGTCATAAACATGACGAGACAAACAAATAAGAGGCAACAACATAGATATTAAAAACTGTAGCAACATTTACAATAATAATAATCCCTGGACTGGTGTAACATGAGAGGCACAGGCATGGTAAACTAAAATTAAACAATCAACTTGGCAATAGGTTTGAAGCTGCAGGCTTTGACTGCACTGCTAAAGGCTGATTTAATTAGAGTAGAGTAGATTAGATTAGATTAGATCTTTATTGACAGCATAGTGAAATTCTTGTTTCACAGTTGTGTGAGGGAAGTGGGGGCAGGCAAGCTTATATAGGCAATAAGACAATAAGATGATGTATAAATAAATAAATACATTAAATAAATAAAAAAATAAATAAATAAAATGCAATAAATAAGAATAGCAGAAAAAATGGTCTAATGTATAGAGTCAAAACAGAACTGTACGGATGTATAGAGCATATTAAACAGTAGAGAAAATTGCAGAAGGCAGTACAAAGTACAGTAGAATTATACATAAAACAGCAGGTGGCATTCAGCTGATCTACTCCAGGTATGCTAAACTGAAGTAATGAGTCTTTAGCCTGATTTAAAAGCTGAGACTGAAGGGGCATCTCTTATAGTAGCAGGCAGTCCATTCCACAGCTTCAGGGCCAGCTCAGGGCCCTATAAGTAAAAGCTCAACCTCACACTGCTATTTTTTTAATCCTTAGAGTCATAAGCAGGCCGGCATCTTGAGATCAGATTTGTAAGTGCAGTAATGGTAAGTAAAGATTGGAAATTACTTTTTCAAGTGTTTTAGAGAATACTGTGTTAATTTAAAAATTCAAAGTATACTGTGACTTTGTGCATTGATCAGATGGTGAGCTTGCCTTACTTTGAGAATATGGCAAACAAGAATTATAAGTATATAAATAGCAGAAATCATTTACTTTACTTTTATGTAATTTTGTAATTGTATTAAACTATTCAGTTTATTTCAGAGACATAAATTAGTTCATACATTTATTTGCTGCATAGTTCATCCATCCATCCATCCATCCTCTTCCGCTTATCCGAGATCGGGTCGTGGGGGCAGCAGCTTGAGCAGAGATACCCAGACTTCCCTCTCCCCGGCCACTTTCTCTAGCTCTTCCGGGGGAATCCCGAGGTGTTCCCAGGCCAGCCGAGAGACATAGTCCCTCCAGTGTCCTGGGTCTTCCCCGGGGCCTCCTCCCAGTTAGACATGCCCGGAACACCTCACCAGGGAGGCGTCCAGGAGGCATCCTGATCAGATGCCCGAGCCACCTCATCTGACTCCTCTCGATGCGGAGGAGCAGTCTTTAAGGGAAAGCCCAGACACCCTGTGGAGGAAACTCATTTCAGCCACTTGTATTCGCGATCTCGTTCTTTCGGTCACTACCCACAGCTCATGACCATAGGTGAGGGTAGGAACGTAGATCGACCGGTAAATTGAGAGCTTTGCCTTACGGCTCAGCTCCTTTTTCACTACAACAGACCGATGCAGAGCCCGCATCACTGCGGACGCCGCACCGATCCGCCTGTCGATCTCATGCTCCATTCTTCCCTCACTCGTGAACAAGACCCCGAGATACTTGAACTCTTCCACTTGGGGCAAGATCTTGCTCCCAACCCTGAGAGGGCACTCCACGCTTTTCCGGCTGAGGACCATGGTCTCAGATTTGGAGGTGTTGATTCCCATCTCAGCCACTTCACACTCAGCTGCGAACCAATCCGGAGAGAGCTGAAGATCACAGCCTGATGAAGCAAACAGGACAACATCATCTGCAAAAAGCAGTGACCTAATCCTGAGTCCACCAAACCGGACCCCATCAACGCCCTGGCTGCGCCTAGAAATTCTGTCCATAAAAGTTATGAACAGAATCGGTGACAAAGGGCAGCCCTGGCGAAGTCCAACTCTCACTGGAAACGGGTTTGACTTACTTCCGGCAATGCAGACCAAGCTCTGACACCGATCGTATAGGGACCGAACAGCCCTTATCAGGGGGTCCGGTACCCCATACTCTCGGTGTACCCCCGACAAGATTTCCTAAGGGACACGGTCGAACGCCTTTTCCAAGTCCACAAAACCCTCCAGGACCCTGCTAAGGGTGTAGAGCTGGTCCACTGTTCCGCGACCAGGACGAAAACCACACTATACCTCCTGAATCCGAGGTTCGACTATCTGACGGACCCTCCTCTCCAGGACCCCCAAATAGACTTTTCCTAGGAGGCTGAGGAGTGTGATCCCTCTGAAGTTGGAACACAACCTCCAGTCCCCCTTCTTAAAGACGGGGACCACCACCCCAGTCTGCCAATCCAGAGGCACTGTCCCTGATGTCCATGTGATGTTGCAGGGGCGTGTCAACCAAGACAGTCCTACAACATCCAGAGCCTTGAGGAACTCCGGGCGTATCTCATCCACCCCGGGGCCCTGCCCCAAGGAGCTTTTTGACCACCTCGAACCGCCATCTTATCGTGGTGGAGGGGTTTGCATGTCCCAATGATCCTAGAAGCTCTGTTGTCCGAGGCTTTATGCCCCTGGTAGGGCCACCTAAGGCAAACTGGTCCTAGGTGAGGGATGAGACAAAGAGCAGTTCACCAAACCTTCTATGATGAATGAAAACTTTGGACGGTGTTTTCCCTCACCCAGACGCGGGTCACCGGGGCCCCCCTCTGGAGCCAGGCCTGGCGGTGGGGCTCGATGGCGTGCACCTGGTGGCTCGGCCTGCACCTATGGGGCTTGGCCGGGCACAGCCCAAAGAGGCAACGTGGGTCCCCCTTCCCATGGGCTCACCACCTATAGGAGGGGCCAAGGAGGTCGGGTGCAGTGTGAATTGGGTGGTGGCCAAAGGTGGGGACCTTGGCGGTCCGATTCTTGGCTACAGAAGCTGGCTCTTGGGACGTGGAATGTCACCTCTCTGAAGGGGAAAGAGCCTGAGCTAGTGCGCGAGGTCGAGAGGTTCCGGCTAGGTATAGTCAGGCTCACCTCGATGCACAGCTTGGACTCTGGAACCAATCTCCTTGAGAGGGGCTGGACTCTCTACCACTCTGGAGTTGCAGAGCGGGTGTCGGCATACTTATTGCCCCCTGACTTGGAGCCTGTTCATTGGGGTTTACCCCGATGGACAAGAGGGTACCCTCCCTCCGCCTTCAGGTGGGGGGACAGGTCCTAACTGTTGTTTGCACATATGCACCGAACAGCAGTTTGGAGTACCCACTCTTTTTGGAGTCCCTGGAGGGGGTGCTAGAAGGCACACCTTCTGGGGACTCCTTCGTTCTGCTGAGAGACTTCAATGCTCACGTGGGCAATGACAGTGAGACCTGGAAGGACGTGACTGGGAGGAATGGCCCCACCGATCTAACCCCGAGCGGTGTTTTGTTATTGGACTTCTGTGCTTGTCACGGATAGTCCATAACGAACACTATGTTCAAGCATAGGGGTGTTCATATGTGCACTTGGCACCAGGACACCCTAGGCCTCAGTTTAATGATCAACTTTGTGGTCGTGTCGTTGGACGTGCGGCCACATGTCTTGGACACTTAGCTGAAGAGAGGGGTGGAGCTGTCAACTGATAACCACCTGGTGGTGAGTTGGCTTCGATAGTGGGGGAGATAGTGGGGGGAGAATGCGGGTCAGGCCTAGTAGGCCCAAACCTGTTGTGAGGGTCTGCTGGGAATGTCTGGCAGAGTCCCCTCTCAGAAGTAGCTTCAACTCCCACCTCTGGCAGAACTTCGACCATGTCCCGAGGGAGGTAGGGGACATTGAGTCTGAATGGGCCATGTTCCATGCCTCCATTGTTGAGGCGGCTGACCGGAGCTGTGGCCGTAAGGTGGTCGGTGCCTGTCGTGGCGGCAATCCCCAAACCCGTAGGTGGACACCGGCGGTGAGGGATGCCATCAAGCTGAAGAAGGAGTCATACAGGACCCTTTTGTCCTGTGGGACTCTGGAGGCAGCTGATAGGTACCGGCAGGCCAAGCAGAATGTGGCTTCGGTGGTTGCTGAGGCAAAAACTTGGGCGTGGGATGAGTTTGGGGAGGCCATGGAGATGCCTCGGATTGCTTCGGATTGCTCGGATTGCTCGGATTGCTTCAAGGAGATTCTGGTCCAACATTCGGCGTCTCAGGAGTGGGAAGCAGTGCACTGTCAACACTGTCTATGGTGGGGATGCTGCGCTGCTGACCTCAACTTGGGACGTTGTGGATCAGTGGGGGGAGTACTTCAAAGACCTCCTCAATCCCATTAACATGCCTTCCAATGAGGAAGCAGAGCCTGGGGACTTGGAGGTGGGCTCCCCCATCTCTGGGACTGAGGTCACCGAGGTGGTCAAAAAACTCCTTGGTGGCAGGGGGTGGATGAGATACACCCGGAGTTCCTCAAGGCTCTGGATATTGTAGGACTGTCTTGCTGCATAGTTTAAGATAATTATATTGTCACCATAACTGTAAGTTATCTGTTAGGCTTAAATAGAAAGTTGACATGGATTTGATCATTTTAGAGAAATGTGAAAAGGAAAAAAATGAAGGCCCACTATTACAGCCTAACTGTTATATGTTTTATAAATATGAACCAGGAGAGCCCTACACATATACTATAAGCTTAATTTAGGCCATTCAGAAAATCTGACTGTCTTTATATAATCAAAACATGCAATGAAATGGAAGTATAAAAATAATTCTTAAACATTTACCTGTGATTCCTGTTTAATATGAAATTTATGCAAAGAAGCTAATGTTACCATACAATCAAAGCATAATGTCACAGTTTTTCCACCCAGAATGTGGCTCTAAAGATCCTCACAGTGTGCCAGGAAAAAATATGAAGAGTGACATTAATGAAGTCATAAATGGTGAAGTACAAAATTTTCAGAATTTTTACACTGCTTATACTTTGAATTAAATCAGCTTTTAGCACTTCATCCAAATTATAAAGATGCTGTCTTGATGTGATATTCACCGTTATGCTACTTGAGTATAGGGATGATTATTATTATTATTACTGATGCAATTGTAGGATTTCTTTTTAAATTGTAGCATCCCCACTCTATAACAAATAACCTACACAAAACAAAATTACCATCAGTTTGTAGTTGCTGTTAATAATACAGTGTTCACATTATTCAGTTTTTTTTAAATAAATATTTATTTAACTTTTTTTTAACTTGTTCTTTGCTAAGTACAATTGCAAAGCCTGCAGAAGGACAGATTACCTGTCTTCCATGATGCGTAACGACTTTATTTGCATCATGTCTGGCAAAGTTTAGACTTTTATTTTGGATGAAATTAAAATGACAAGTATTTTTATCCATTCACTAAAACAGGTAAATTAGGATTCTTCCAGTTGAGCAAGATAAGTCTATGCGCCAATAGTGTAGTAAAGGCAATTACAGTTTGTTTGTCCTTCTCCACTGGAAGTACATCAAACACAGCTGTTAATGGATTGTGACACCAAGGCTGTCTGACTGCACTCAGGGATCTATGAAAGGTAGGGACTTTAAAATGTTTTTATATATATTACAGAGATGCTGTCTGAGTCCTCAAGACTGACCAAGATTTTTTCTGGAATAGAGGTAGGTGGGAGGTGAGGAAAATTGGGCAGATTTTGTTTAACAGAGTTTCTAATTTGAAGGTAGTGAAAGAAATGTGTTGCTGGAAACTTACATTTGGAGTGTAATTGTTCATAGGATGCGAAGACTTTGTCTATGTACAGATCTCTAAGTGATTTAATCAGAAAGGTTTTCCAGACATTAAAAACTGTGTACATTTGAGAGGGTGGAAAAAAGTTGTTCTCGTGCAGAGGTTCATCAGATAAAACCTCTGTCTTAAAATACTTCCTGCATTGGTTCCATATTCTGAGCAAATGAAGCACAATTGGATTGTTAGTATATTGGTGATGAGTTGTACTTACTGGGGTACAAAGCAAGGAATATAAAGAAGTACTGCAGGATTTTATTTCTATTCTGGGCATATATTTATGGACAGCTGGTATTTGTGAGGCTTACAGTTTACTTAATGTTTAATTCTGTATTGCTGCATTTTGTCAAATTATGATGTCAGAATACATCACAATAATTTGATACCAGTCATAACAGACCGAGCACCAGCGTCCCATTGTTTGGTTGTTTTTAGTCATACAAATGGTGCTTGAAACGTGCATGCCTTATTAGTCATTAGCAAATGTGGGAAAGTAAATAGGTAGGTTAATCTTTGAGAAGTTTGCAATCATAAAGGAAAATTCTAGTATAGCCCAACCAGTATTTTTAAAAAACACCACTGTGGGTTATAGCTTTTCACTATTTTTGTTGAAACTAGGTTTCCTGTTTTCTTATACAATACAATACAATTTATTTTAGTATAGCCCAAAATCACACAAGAAGTGTCACAATGGGCTTTAACAAGCTCTGCCACTTGACAGCCCCCCAGCCTTGACTCTCTAAGAAGACAAGGAAAAACTCCCAAAAAACCCTTGTAGGGACAAAATGGAAGAAGCCTTGGGAAAAGCAGTTCAAAAAGAGACCCATTTCCAGGTAGGTTGAGCATGCAGCGGGTGTCAAAAAGAAGGGTGTCAATACAATACAATACACATAACAGAGCAAATCCTCAATAGAGTATAAAAAAATTTTACAAGTACAGAGTAGAATTTAACAGTAGAAGATATTACATAATATGATTTGGATTTGTTTAGAGTCCTGGAGACCTCAGCCATCAAGCTGCCTCCCCCATTTGGCCAGTGCTGGGCCAGCCAATCTGATGAAAGGACCCCTCTACCCCACGATTCCTGAGATCCTCCATCAGAGATGACTTTACAAAACAACTTGGCAGGTGGGCCGTGACACCAAGTGCCACATTTGAGTACCGAGAAGACAAACAGAATAGGTGAGGGTTAGTAACAAATTATAACTATCATGTTATTTATGGTTTAGTACTAATGACTAACAACAGAGATGCAGTCTGTACAGTTAATCAGCAGCTATAGTCAGGATATGCTAAAATGAAGTAGTGAGTCTTCAACTGGGATTTAAAAGCTGACAGGGGCCCTGTAACTAAAAGCTCGACCTCCCACTGTTATTTTATTAATCCTTGGAATCATTTATTAATCCTTGACATCTTAATGTGCGCTCTGGTTTTTAAGTTAAGTAAGACGGACCTTGGCCATTTAATGCTTTATATGTTAAAAGGAGGATTTTGAAGTCTGCCCTAAACTTAACCGGGAGCCAGTGTAAGGATTTAAGAACTGGAGTTATGTGTTTGTATTTTCTTGTTCTTGTAATAATTCTTGCAGCAGCATTTTGGATTAACTGGAGGCTGTATAAAGAACAGTTTGAACATCCAGTGAACACCACATTGCTGTAGTCAATCCTACTAGAAATAAATGCATGAATTAATTTCTCACAATCCTGTTTATTTAGAAAGTGGCAATTTCCCAACATTTTTAAGATGGAAGAAACATGATTTGGACAACTTTGTAATATGCGCTTTAAATGACATGCTAGAGTCAAAGATAACTCCTAGATTACAGGCTGATTCAGTAAAATTAATGGTGATTCCAACTGAGTTAAAATTATAACAAAATATTGTTGTGATCACCGTCATTCCCTCCAACAATTAACATCTCTGTTTTATCTGTGTTTGAAGACAAGTAGTTCTCATCCATCCACTCCTTTAATTCACTTACACAACTAATTAAAGAAAACATCAGAGAAACTTCATTTAAAATATAATGGTCAATTGTGTGAAACGCTGCCCTTAAGTCTAACAACATAAATACAATGGAGTTTCCTTCATCAGAGGATACAAGAATGTTGTTTACAACCCACGTTAGTGCCGTTTCTGTACTATGACCAGATTGGAAACCAGACTGGAATTTCCCAAATAAATTGTAATACGTAAGGTATGACTGAAGCTGATTGGCGACTACTTTTACTAGTATTTTAGAGAGAAAGGGTAAATTGGAAATAGGCCTGTAATTATTTAGTATGTGTGGGTCTAGGTCTGACTTTTTAAGTAATGGTTTAATGCAGGGGTGCCCAATACGTCGATCGCAATTGACCAGTAGATCGTAAAGGTAGTGCAGGTAGATCGCGTTGCATTGAAAAAAAATTTTTTTAAACATTAGTCTATCATATATCCTCCCTATGGCATTTGCCACTTGATTGAAATACAGGGCAGCCAGTCTGAAATCTCTTCTCTTCTAACACATGGGTCATTCCGCACTCACGATCAAAAACGCGTGAGCTACTGCAAAACTCCGGCTGTGATCTAGTTAGCTTTCCGATTTATATCGACTAATGAAGGGATTTAAAAAAACTTGTTTGGGGAGGGTATGGGCTGGATGTGGAATTGGAAGAGGATTTTTTTCTCACAATGTCACAATCGAAGTGCGTTTGTCTGATCTGTCAATCTATCGTTGCTATTCCAAAGAAGGAAAATGTGGAAAGGCACTTTCGAACTGTTCATAAAAACTACGAAACTGACATCCTTCCAAAAAGCGATCTGAGAAAGAGAAAGGAGAGGGAACTAAAATCACAGTTAATCGGACAGCCGTCATTTTTTACTCGGCTGAATTCAAAAGCTCCTTGACTGCATTATTCGGCATTACTTATTTATGTGAGTCAGCCTTTTCCCACATGACGATTATTAAATCCAAATACTGTAGTGACCATAAATGTATTGAATTGTTATTGTGCCATAAAGGTTATTCAGTTATGCAAGGTACGGCAACATACATTTTATGTATAAAGTATACTCAGTATGTATATATTGTAAAAGAAAGAAACAACACAGCATAAAGGGTTGGGATTTTGGCCCCGTATACTGTAAACAAAATAAAGAACAGATTGTCAAAACAGTCCTTGAAATACAACAGAAATCTCATTCAAGTACGCGACGCCTTGACAGGCGTCGGCGGCCATTTTATATAGGAGGGACCGGAAGTGGAGGAATGCTGGGAAGGAGGCGTGAGGGATGACGGGACTGCTGACGTCAGAGAAGATGGCGGAGGAAGGGCGGAAGTGGACGTAGTGCGGTCAGGTTACGATGGCGGAGCGTCTTTTCTCCTGAAAGAAAGAGCAGAAAGGTTAGTACC
The DNA here is from genome assembly GCA_026402145.1 of Polypterus bichir lapradei. NCBI lineage: Eukaryota > Metazoa > Chordata > Cladistia > Polypteriformes > Polypteridae > Polypterus > Polypterus bichir. The sequence continues at coordinate 35,197,023 of JANRMT010061414.1, read as the reverse complement.
CCGCCATTCCCTACCGGCGAACGTCCTTCGAATTGATTTCGGATCCGTCCGCGGTCTCCTACTCGCGCATGCGTGACACGACCCCCCCCTCAGCCCAAGACCGTCCGGTCGGGCGGACCTAGCCGAGAGGTCGTGGACGCGAGAGAGAGCATCGGCGTTGGCCTGAAGGCCGCCACGGCGATAAGTGACCGTGAACTTATAGGGCTGCAAGTCCAGGAACCACCTGGTGACTCGCGGATTCGACTCTTTGTGGAGGGACATCCACTGAAGTGCAGCGTGATCAGTCACCAGAGTGAATTCGCGACCCAACAGGTAGTAGCGGAGATAAGTCACGGCCCACTTAATAGCCAGGGCTTCCCTCTCCACCGCCGCATACCGGGTCTCTCGCTCCAACAGTTTCCGGCTTAAGTACATCACGGGGTGTTCGACACCATCAACGCTTTGGCTCAACACGGCGCCCAGGCCTGTGTCCGAAGCGTCGGTCTGGAGTATAAAGGGTAACCCAAAATCAGGGGTCCGTAATATGGGTGCCGAAGTAAGGGCCTGTTTCAGGTCACTGAATGCATGTTCCGCCTTGTTGTTCCATACCACGTGTAGGGGAGCCCCCTTCTTCGTCAAGCTAGTCAAGGGTGCTGCCCTCTCGGAGAAACGGGGTACGAACCGGCGGTAATACCCCGCCAACCCCAAGAAAGCCTGCACCTGTCTCTTGGTATTCGGACGGGGCCATTCCAAGATGTCTTTAACTTTGGAACATTGGGGTCTCACCTGTCCTCGCCCCACAAGATAGCCTAAATACTTGGCCTCGTTTAAGCCAAAGAAACACTTACGGGGGTTAATACGGAGGCCGGCTGCAGCCAGTGCCGCGAGGACAGCAGAGAGTTGCAATAGATGCTCCTCCCAGGTGCCGGAATAGATGACGACGTCATCCAGGTAGGTGGCACTATAGGACTGGTGGGGCTTCAGCACTCTATCCACCAGACGTTGAAAGGTCGCCGGGGCCCCGTGCAGCCCAAATGGGAGGACCTTGTATTGCCAATGTCCACTAGGGGTGCTAAAGGCGGTTTTCTCTTTGGCAGATGCCGTTAAGGGAATTTGCCAGTACCCTTTTGTCATATCTAGAGTAGTCAGATACCGAGCCGCACCCAGCCACTCGAGCAGGTCGTCGATGCGGGGCATTGGGTAGGCATCGAACTTGGAGACCTGGTTTAGACGTCTAAAGTCATTGCAGAATCTCCAGGAGCCATCCGGCTTGGGAACGAGGACAATCGGGCTGGACCAGGGACTGTGGCTCTCCTCGATAATGTCCAAGTCCAGCATTCGTTGTACCTCCAGTTCCACTTCGGCGCGTTTTGCCTCCGGGAGTCTGTAGGGCCTCTCCCGGACGACTACTCCGGGTTCCGTGACGATATCGTGGGCAATCAGCGAGGTCCGGCCTGGGGACTCGCTCACCACTTCGGGGATGGCGTAGATAGCTTGGGTTATCTCCCGCCGTTGTACGGGTGTTAGCTCGTCACCGAGGTTAAGGGCAGTCATGCTCGCGAATAGGGGGAGGGATCTGGGAGTGTCGGGAGCTTCCTCCCTGTCCTTCCAAGGTTTTAACAGGTTCACGTGATAGATCCTCTCGCTCGGTCGACGGTTTGGTTGTTTAACCAAATAATCGACGAGCCCCTTTCTTTCCTTAACCTCGTATGGCCCCTGCCAGTGAGCTAGCAGCTTAGAATGGGAGGTGGGAACGAGTACCATCACTCGATCCCCCGGGTGGAACTCCCGGAGGACAGAGTTACGGTTGTAACACCGGGCCTGCGCTGCCTGCGCACGAGTCACGTGGTCCTTGAGGAGTGGCCTGATTTTAGTGAGTCTGTCGCGCAGTTGCGCTACGTACTCCAGTATATTGGAGGAGGGAAGAGCCTCAGCCTCCCAACCTTCTTTTAGAATATCCAAAAGTCCCCGGGGCTGTCGCCCATATAATAGCTCAAAAGAGGAGAAGCCCGTAGAGGCCTGGGGTACCTCCCGGTAGGCAAAAAGCACAAGGGGCAGGAGCTGGTCCCAATTCCTGCCATCAGCGCTGACTACCTTACGAAGCATCTGTTTAAGCGTCTGATTAAAGCGTTCCACCAGACCGTCCGTTTGGGGGTGGTAGACAGACGTCTTTAGGTGCTTTATTCTCAGTAACTTGGCAACTTCCCTGAACGTATCTGAAGTGAAGGAGTGCCCTGGTCTGTGAGGACTTCCTTGGGGATCCCCACTCTTGAAAAAAGGTTGACTAGTTCCCGTGCGATGTTTTTAGTGGTAGCGGAGCGCAGGGGAACCGCCTCTGGGTACCGGGTAGCATAATCAACCATAACCAATATATACTTGTGGCCACGGTTCGAGGGCTCCAGGGGTCCTACTAGGTCGACCCCTATCCGGTCAAAGGGCACATCTATCAGGGGTATCGGGACGAGAGGAGCTCGGTCCCTCCTAGGAATCTGGCGAATCTGACAGTCCGGATAGGATTGACAGAAACGCCGGACCTCCTCGTTGATCCCGGGCCAGTAAAAGCGGAGCTTGATCCTCTCCAACGTTTTCTCGGCCCCGAGATGGGCGCCTAGGAGGTGGGCGTGAGCTAGTTCACATATCTCCCGCCGGAAGGTACGCGGCACTAGCAGCAGTTTCCGCACCTCACCCTCGTGAGTTGCCACCCGATACAGCAGATTATTTTCCAAAACAAAGAAGGGCTCGCGTGGCATGGAACCATCAGCTTGTGAGCTGCCTGGAAAAACAATTGCATTTCTTGCAAACCACAGGGAATCGTCATTCCACTGCTCTCTTTTGAATGATGCGGGCGTGGAGCGAAACTGATACTCCATGTTAGTCAGGGGATCTGTAGAAGTGTTGGGCGTTGGTGTCCCCTGGCTCGTCCCCTCGCCGGAGGGAGGTTCCGGCTCAGAGTCCGTCGCCTGAGACACCTCCCCCATTGTGCCCGCGCCATTGTGGCCTGCCTCATTGCATGGCGTGGAGACCGCGGGAAGGGTGCCTTGTCCCTCCATAACCAGACCCCCCATAACCAGACCCAGTGAGGCCCCAGGAGCGGTGCGTGTCTTACCGCTTTTCCTTTTTGACCAGTCTTGTCCCAGGATCACCGGAAAGGGGGGTTCGGGCAACACCGCAACCAACAGTTTGGACAACTCCCCCCTCCAGGACAGATAACATTCGGCGGAACGGTAAGATCTGGTCTCTCCGTGCACACAAGTGACCCGTAAATGTTTGCTTAGCCACTGTCGCGGTAAGACATAGCGGCGAGCGACAATTGTTATGTTGCTGCCGGAGTCAAAAAGAGCCACCACTGAGTGCCCGTTTACCAACACCACTCCCGTGTTCGGACTCACCAAGGGATGCGGCGGAGTACAGTACCTTTCCGCAGAGGCCCAGGTGCAGTCCATCGGCTCCATGGGGGTGTTTAGAGGACAGGTCGGTAGCAGGTGGCCGGTCTCTTCACACTTGTAACAGCGCGGAGAGGCCGGCTTTTCTCGGGGTTTGGAAGGCGCTTCCGCAGCGCGTCGAGAGGGCTCGGGGGTGGCCGCCCGTCCCTGTCGGTTCCCGCGAGCTTGCCTTTCTGCCCCCCCGGCTTGAAAGACCGCGAGCTGACGCTCTAGGACTTCCAGGAGACCTGGCATGTCGGTGTAAGGGTGGCGCCGAACCTGCTGGGCAAGGGAGCGTGGCAACGCATTGACCAGGCCCTCGCAGGCCACCTGTTCCACGACCTTCCGGGCTTGGGGACCCTCGGGCCGTAGCCACCTCCCCATCTTGCCCCAGAATTCGAAAGCCTGTGCTCGGGCCGGTTTCTCGGGGTCAAATTGCCAGCTCCGCCATTCACTTGCCTGCTGACTCGGCGTAATGCCGTAGCGGGCCAGGATCTCCTGTTTCAGGAGCTTATAGTCCGCGGCTTCCTCCTCAGGGAGGTCATAATAGGCTCGCTGCGCGGGCCCCTTCAGGTAGGGCGCCAGAATGGACGCCCACTCGGACCGCTGCCACTCGTTCCGGGTGGCCGTCCGCTCAAAGATCCCCAAATAGGACTCGATTTCGTCCGCCTCCGTCATCGGAACAAGGGACGGAGGTTTTGGTCGCTGTGGTTCGGTCCTTACCCTCTCGGCCTCCGCGAGCTTCGCCTTCGCGGCCTCCAGCTCCCTGGTAGTAGCGGCCTGTGCTTGCTGCAGGGACTGGATTTGGGCATTCATGCCCTGCAGCACCGTATTGAGGTCCTGCCTTTCAGTCATTTTGCCTTTTCTTTGGTGCAGTATCCTGCCGGCTACGCCACTGTAAAAGAAAGAAACAACACAGCATAAAGGGTTGGGGTTTTGGCCCCGTATACTGTAAACAAAATAAAGAACAGATTGTCAAAACAGTCCTTGAAATACAACAGAAATCTCATTCAAGTACGCGACGCCTTGACGGGCGTTGGCGGCCATTTTATATAGGAGGGACCGGAAGTGGAGGAATGCTGGGAAGGAGGCGTGAGGGATGACGGGACTGCTGACGTCAGAGAAGATGGCGGAGGAAGGGCGGAAGTGGACGTAGTGCGGTCAGGTTACGATGGCGGAGCGTCTTTTCTCCTGAAAGAAAGAGCAGAAAGGTTAGTACCCCGCCATTCCCTACCGGCGAACGTCCTTCGAATTGATTTCGGATCCGTCCGCGGTCTCCTACTCGCGCATGCGTGACAATATATATATATATTGTGATGGATGTCCGGCAAGAGTTGCCGGCCCTCACCCCCAGGCCTCCAGGAGGAGCTCTCCCGACAGCATGGAAGTGCCCCGAGTTCCAGCAGGGCCTCATGGACTTTGTAGTTTTTATACACAGCCCTGCTGGATACCTTGGGGACCACAAGGAGTCGCTGTAGCGAGGCTCATAGACTCTTATGTGCCCTATAACCTGGAAGTGCGTCCTGGTCACATGAACGGGAGGAATGACGTACTTCCAGGTTGAAGAGAAAGACTTTTACCCTGACCCGGAAGTGGTAAGGACTTGTGGATTGTGGGGCAGGAACACCTCCGGGTCATGGGGTATTAAAGGACTCTGGGAAACCCCAGACACTGAGCTGAGTTGGGAGGCAGGATGGCTAAGCGTCTGGGAGAGGAGGATTGTTATTGGTTTATTGTTTATTGAGTTTTGTGGAGAGGAGCGTGCTTTGTGCACATTATTATTATAATAAATAATAATTGGACTTTTTATCTGGTGTCTGACGAGTGGTCTGAGGGTACAAGGGTGCAAGCAAACCCTAATCTGTCACAATATATATATATATATATATATATATATATACTAGCAGAATACCCGCGCTTCGCAGCGGAGAAGTAGTGTATAAAAG